>JAPJBO010001815.1:0-28650 GCA_030068145.1 Diplonema papillatum
GGGTTAAGGTTGAGAGAAGCCGCGGACGCGATGGGAGCGAGTGTGCAAGAAGTCCCTGGGGACGGGGCCTGCCAGTTCGCAGCGGTCGCAGCCGGACTGCCGGGGTGGTCGGTAAGGAGACTTCGTGCACGGGTTGTGGACGCGATGTTAAAAGACCCGACATTCGAAGCACACTTCGCGCCGTCCGAAAGGTACGGCAGCTGGTTTGCTTACGTGGAGGCAATGCGGGGGCCGTACGAGTACGGGGACGAGATGACGTTGACGGCAGCCGCGACGGTCACCGGAGCGGTACTCTGGGTGCTGGACAGCAGGAGGCCGCACATCCTGCGACGATACGCACCTCGCGTGGGCGCCACGGGGCAGCAGACGGCGGTCACGTACGTTCCGGAGCACTACGACCGGCTCCTGCTCCCGGGTACCACATTGGCGGAGCTGGCGCTACATGCAGACACGGTGGAAACTGTGGAGTTGAGCCGGGTCGAGCACGCGGTGAGGGTCGCAGCACATGAAGGAACGGACGCCAGGTCGCAGCAGGTGCCGCCGAAGCGGGACGGGGGCGTGTTACAAGGAGGAAGGGAGACGCTGAAGTTCGGGACGATAAACATGACATCTCTCGGGGGGAGGGCACACTTTTTGGATTGTGCCGCTGTCGACATTCTGGCGGTACAGGAGACGCTTTTGACCGACTGGGGTCAGAGGGAGTTCGAGGACGGCGTCAGGCGAGACTGGAAGTCGCTGTGGGGGGAACCGTGTCGGGAGCGACTTGACCGGCAGGGCAAAGCATCACCGTGGATAGCGGAAGCCGGCGGAGCGGGTGTTGCAGTCTTCGCGAAGAAACCGGCGCCGGCCTTCGTGGTCGGGAAGCCGTCACCGAGCCGGAGGTGGGTGCACGTGGCCGTCGGACTTGGAAGAGGAAACCAATTTTTGCATGTCTTCACACTGTATGCGAACTCGGGGGACAAGGCGGCGCCGGAGAGGGAGAAGATTATTGCGGAGGTGCACCGAGAAGCAGCAAGTCTCGGACGAGTACCGGTCATTGTGGCCGGCGATTTTAATGCGGAGCCCTCGTCGTCGGCGGCGATGTCGTGCATGCTGCGATCGGGATGGTACGACGCCGCAGAGATCTGCACCGATGGCGGTGCCCCGAAGACGTACGAGAAGACAGGGACGCGAGGCACACGCATCGATCACGTCTTGCTGAACGACGTCGCGATACACTCACTGGTAGCGAGCGAAACCACCGTCGTCGTAGACGCGGAAGGGCAGCGGGTGCCCAGCCACAAGATGGTGACGGTAGAGCTGGACATCACCGCGTTTGCAGACACATGTGAGAGGTACCGCATGCCAAGGTCCATGAGCCAGGTAGACGTGACGCACGAAGGACGGGCAGCAGCGCGGGCGGAAGAGTTGTTAGTGAAGCACCGGTTCGAAGATGCAGCACCAGATGACGTGGAAGCGCTCTGGGTGTCGGCGACTAAGGCGTGCGAGGGATATCTGGTCGAGCTGGCGGAGAAACAGGGGTTGCTCGACGGGCCCGTTGCCGCCTATCAAGGACGGGGTGAGACAAGAAAGCCTAAGAGAGAACATTTTGCGTCCGTGACAGACACCGGGACGGGCGCGGGTACGTATGCCTCAAGCAGATTCCGGAAGATATTGAACGGCCTCGACGCCTACATCCGAGGGCTGCAAACACTGAGTGGGGAAGGACCCGGGTGCATGCCGAGATCGCTGGAGAAGACGTGGGAGAACGTAGTATCGGGACTGGAATCAATGGCCGGACGAGTACCAAAGGTGCGCGATTTGCCGCGACGCCCGCCGGACTTGAGCGTCGCCCAGACCTTGAGGCAGAAGCTGGAAGCGAGGAGCCGGTCACTGACAGCACAGGCGCGAAAGGGGAGAATAGCTCAGCTGGAGAGCAAGATGCAGAACTTCCACTGTGCAAACAGGGCGCAACTGCTTCCGTGGTGCAGAAGGAAGAAGGCGGACGGTCTGGTGGCGCTGAAAGTGGATGGCCGCTACACGGCAAATCTACGGGAGATCGACGCGACGTTGCAGAAAGAATGGGCGCCCATCAACCGGATGTACGCGAGTAGACCGGAACCGTGCTATGAAGCCTTCAAGGCGGAGTATGCGGAATACATCGATGTCGACCGATGGTGTGCCGAGATTTGACGGGCGATGATCTGAGGAGCGTTCTTGGAAAGAAGCAGCGTGCCGGAGTCCCGGGCGTGGACGGATGGAGCACAGCAGAGTTAAAGAAGCTGCCACTGCCGTTGCTGAACGCCCTGGCGGAGGTGTTCAACGCGATAGAAGCGACCGGAACGTGGCCGAACGCGTTGTTGGAAGCCGCGGTCACGCTGATCCCGAAAGACGAAACCCTCGACCCGCTGGCATTGCGGCCCATCACCGTCACAAGCGCGGTCTATCGCTTGTGGGCGAGCACGAGGCTCAGGGACGTCGTCCAGTGGCAAGAAGGCTGGATAGCAGATAGCCAGCACGGGTTCAGGCCCAAACACGGAACCGTGGACGTGGTGTTTGAAATCGCCTCGCAGATTGAAGAGGCTCTCTTGACGGGAAAGGAGCTGTACGGCGTGGCCCTAGACTTTGCCAAGTGCTTCGACAAAGTGCCACGAGACGTCGTGCTGAAGCTGGTGGGGGATCTTGGCCTCCATGAGAGAATTCTCGGGCCGCTGCGCGATGTTTACGCGCGACTACGAAGGCGGTACAAGTTGCACATGGGGCTGGGAGACATCTTTTACACCACCAACGGGATACTGCAGGGCTGCCCCCTGAGCGTGATCCTCATCAACGCGCTGCTGTCCATCGTGGTGCGCAGAGTGGACGACGTGGGGGGGGTGACGAGCGAGTCCTTCGCGGACGACCTCACCCTCCTGACGCGTCTCAGAGAAGCATGCTTGCAGGACGCCTTGGTGGAAGTCGACAGGTTTTGTGCGAACACCGGCATGTCGATCGGGATACCGAAGACGTTCGCTTTCGGGACGCCGAAGGGGTACGAAGCGAAGTTGAAGATAGGTGGCACCGACATCGTGACGAAGGAAGAGCTTACAATCGTAGGATGTCTGGTCGGCACGAAGCGGACACGCAGAACAACGGACCTGCGCTACGACCAGCGTGCAGAGGAGGCCGAACGGTTGGGTGCCTTACCGATCTCGAGGGCGCAGAGGTCGGGGCTAGCGGCGATGGCGGTTCTACCGGCGGCGACATACGGCTCGGAGTTCGCGCTTCCGACGGTGCGGGGGCTGGGGAAGTTCACCGCAGCATTGCTCAGAGGCGTCTGGGACCCGGTGAGGCTGCATCGGGCACAGGAGGCCGTGTTGGGCATTCTAAACAAGGCCCACATGCTCGACCCCTACACAGTGCTGCCATATCGGTCGCTCGGCATGATCGCAGAAGTGTGCCGAAAGAGGCCGGTATGGAGGGCCCGCGTCGCAACAGTTCGAAGGGCGTATGGCAGCAGAATCCGCGCATGGGGACCGATCGGTATTGCGGCCGAGCATGCAAAGAAGCTCGGTATACGATGGACAGAAGATCTCGACGACGCCGAGGACGAGGCAGGGAATGTGCTGAGGCTGGTGCGACAGAGTAAGGGGGAGCGAGGGCACACCCTGAGAAAGGCGATTCACGGCTGGCGACTAGGGGAGCTCGAGAAGAGGCGCACAAACTTCGGAGGGGTACGGGCGGGTGTCGACTACACCGCGACGAATGCCTACGGGCTGAAGGCGTCGACAACGCTGACGGCCGCGCGGGACGTTGCCGAGGTCGTAGCAGGGTCGGTGATGACGGAATCACATGCTGCTAAGCTGTGGGGAGGTGACGGGCTGTGCAGACGCTGTGACGAGGCGACGGAAGAAACTCTGGGCCACATTTGGTGGCAGTGCCGGGCGTATGAACGAATCCGAATGCAACAGCAGTATGCCGAAATTGTTGACGCAGATCGCTCGACTTGGCCTCCGTGCCTGCAAGAACACGGGATTCTGCCGAAGGGAAGTCGAATCAACATCGAAGTGCTGCACACATTCATGGCGGAAGTCATGCAAGAGAGACGACGGCTGGAGAGAGAAGGAAGAGACCGGGCAGTCGGCCACCCCTGGAGACAACTGCACCCTGACGACTGCCCCCCGCGCCGGCTGAATTTCGAAGCGATCGCTGGACCGGGGACCTTCACGGCGGTAGCAGGAGAGAGGTGGTTCCGGGCGCTGCAGTATTGGCTGGATGGGATGTGCTGGTCGGTAGCGGGTGACGTCTCGACGGCAGAGCTCGCAGTAGACTTCGAAGTGTACACCGGGCTCGATCTACCGGGCAGTTTAGTGGCGACGACAGGTGGGACGCCGCTGTGTATCCGTGCGAGAATGTTGGCGCGGATGCTGAAAACGATCGGGGAAGCGCTTGAGCGGAAAGGGGTGGGGCCGCTTCTGCCGGGTAGAAAGCTGGAGAAGATAGGTTCATTGAGAACGGTAGGGGCCCCCCCATGCCTCACGGGCTACGAGATGAGGCCAATTTTCCGCGGCGGCGAGGAGACGATGGGAATCTTGGAGACGCAGCTGAAGGCGAGCCGGCATGCGTTCACCGGCGAGGCGTGGGGGATGGACCTTTTCCCGACGTACGGAAGAGAAAGGGCGGAGCGTGCGGCGAGATGGGCGGCCTTCGATGACGCTACGGAGAAGAGGAAAGGGAAGAAGTCGGCTGTCGTCGGAGGGGATCCGTGGCTCGTGCCGGAAGGGATTCCCCGACACGAAAAGTGGGGTGAGCGGGTGTGCCCCGGGCACCAAAAGGTGAAGTGCGACGTGTGTAAGCGCCGGGGCAAGTCGGTGGCGTGGTGCTGCCAGGCCCATCACAGGGAGGGTGATGGCCTAGCCGTAAAAATGTGTGCCGAGCACCGGATGACGCAGTGCGCCACGTGTAAGACGACAGCGGAGTGCTGTCGCAACCATCACCACCGATGCCTCGATCATGGCATGCCGACGTGCGACGGCTGTAAGAAACACGCCGACCTGAGGAGTAGGAGACCCGGGCACTGCTGCAGGAAAGGGCACCACCGGGCGGCCGTGGCGAGAGGTGAAGAAACAACGGCGAAGAAGAGGAAGGCGGAGCCGGAGGGTCCCGCGCCAGCGCCGAGACAGGCGAAACGTGAGAACGTGGTGCTCGTTCTGCCGGAAGCAGAGGAAGACGAGCGAGAACCCGCAACATCAACGCCGACATCAGCAGCGAAGGTCGGGAAGACGGCGCCAACGCCAGCGAAGAAGCGGCAACCAGACTCCGCGGCGGAGCCGGTACCGAAAAGACGCAAAGGACGCGTCGATGCGCCACGACCATCGCCCAGGCGCTGGGAAAAAGCAGAAATCGACGCGCAACCGATGAACCTCGACGAGCAATCGAAGAAGAAGCGAAGCACCAAACGCGCGCCTGAGCGCGACGATCAAGACGAGCTAAAGAGGCGAAAGCATGACACATCACGTGCGAAGAGATAACCGCGCCGTCGGCGATGCAGATTATCGCCACAGATTCTTTGCATTCTAATCCAAACTACTACACTCGATTACACTCTACTACACTCGATTACACGGAGCTCGCCATCGACTTTGAAGTGCACACCGGGCTCGATCTGCCGGGCAGTGTCGTAGCAACGACGGACGGGACACCGTTGAGCATGCGCGCGAGGGTACTCGCGAGGCTTTTGAAAACCGTCGGGGATGCGCTGGAGCGAAACGGCGACGAACCGCCTCTGCCGGGGAGGAAACTGGGGACGGTAGGGTCGCTGAGAACGGTGGGAGCCCCGCCGTGCCTCACGGGGTACGAGATGAGGCCAATCTTCCGTGGTGGTACGGAGACGATGGAAGTGCTCGAGACGCAGCTGACGACGGCTCGGCACGAATTCAACGGCGAGGCGTGGGGGATGGATCTTTTCCCGACGTACGGAGGTGGAAGGGCGGAGCGTGCGGCGAGATGGGCGGTGTTCAACGACGCTACGGAGAAGAAGAAAGGCAAGAAGTCGGCAGTCGTCGGAGGGGATCCGTGGTACGTGCCGGAAGGGGTTCCCCAACACGAAAAGTGGGGTGAGCGGGTGTGCCACGAGCACCAAAAGGTGAAGTGCGACGTCTGCAAGCGCCGGGGCAAGTCGGTGGCGTGGTGCTGTAAGGCCCACCACAAGGAAGACGACGGCCTTGCGGTGAAGTTCTGCGCGCAGCACCGCCTGACGCAATGCGCGACGTGCAAGACGATCGCAGAGTGCTGCCGCAACGGACACCACCGGTGCCTTGATCATGGCATGCCGACGTGTGCGCACTGCAGCCGGCTCGCGGATTTGCGGAGTCGAAGGCCCAAACTGTGCTGTCGGAAGGGGCACCACCGGGCGACCGTGGCGAGAGGAGAAGAAGCAGCATCGAAGAAGAGGAAGGCGGAGCTGGAGGGCGCCGCGCCAGCGCCGAGACAGGCGAAGCGTGAGAACGTGGTGTTCATTCTGCAGGAAGCAGCAGAAGGCAAGCGAGAGCCCGCAACATCAACACCGACGTCAGCAGCGAAGGTCGGGAAGACGGCGCCAACACCAACGAAGAAGCGGCGATCAGACTCCGCGGCGGAGCCGGTACCGAAAAGACGCAAAGGACGCGTCGATGCGCCACGACCATCGCCCAGGCGCCGAGAAAAAGCAGAAGTCGACGCGCAACCGATGAACCTCGACGAGCAATCGAAGAAGAAGCGAAGCACCAAACGCGCGCCTGAGCACGACGATCAAGACGAGCTAAAGAGGCGAAAGCATGACACTTCACGTGCGAAGAGATAACCGCGCAGTCGGCGATGCAGATTATCACCACAGATTCTTTGCATTCTAATCCAAAACGATTACACTATATTACACTCGATTACGCTTGATCAGGGGGTGGGTGAATTGGCTCAGTGTGATCCATATGCCCGGTGCAAACCCGGCACAAACCCGGAAAAACTCAAGGGGGGTCCGATTTTTTATTTTGCACCACCCCTTCAGGTTATGGCAGGTGATCGCTACAATCAAGCTAAACCGACTGCCCAGGGTCCTGTCGAGTAAAACCCAACACCAATTAATATGTATGGCGGCACCGAAAGTGTAGGTCCACCGCAGAAGGTACCCGGAATGCTTTGCCATTGCAGCGCTGAATGCACATCTCTGACAGACAGGAACCACTACTTTCCAAAGCCTCCAGAGGGCAAGCCTGGTTGTGCTTGACGCAACGGACTACAACCGACCAACAGCCAGCAATTGCCTCAAACTCCCCCGATACTACGGGAACCGAGGAGCCTAGTACAAGCAGATTAACCCTCTGCCCTCGCTGTTTCCAAAATGAAGTATCATTTCCAAATTCGTGTGTCATGATGGCTCTTGCCGGGTGCTAGCGAGCGAGCGTTACTTCACCACCGCGCCGTAGCCTCCCTTGTGCCCTGGGTTCCATGATTGGCTGTTCTCGGCCGGTATGCCCGAGTCGGTGTTTCCTCGTCTTACACTTCTTCTTCAATTGTTTAACCCCAACGTCCGGGTCTGCCACTGGTGCGGCCCCGTGTCTCCGCTCCTCTGTCTCTTCTGCTTCACTCATGCTTTCATCCTGGCCTGCCTGCGCTTCCAGTCCGCTGGGTATTATTCCTGGGGGTGAACTTCGGGTCCCCGTTTTCGAGCAGCCATCTTGCCTGCTCGCAGAACGGCCTCGAATGCCTGCATTTGCGGCACTCATCGTCTGCATCGATGTTCTGCATCCGCGGTACGTGCTTACTTTTCAGTCGACAACTACTGCTCCCGACACATTGAGCTAATGCTAGTTCCACTGCAGAACGAGGTGACCTGTCTCTGCTAATTGCGTGACGCTTGTTTGCACGCAGTTGCGCGTCCACGAACGCCACACACCCATGCTCGGTAGCCATTCCTCCCAGCTGCCGGGTTGTTGGTACCCGCATTTTGGAGTGCATCAAAACCCCTGCAGAGCTCAAACAGCGGCTTGGTCAGCCACAGTTTGAAAGGATGCGGAACCAAAGGTAGCAGTCTGCTCAGGCCATCTTAAGCCATCCAACAGCACCTAGGCGAGGGAAAACCGGTTGTACTTGATGGGCGGGGAACCCGCCCGTCCGAACCGCTTGTTGCCGACTTCTGTTCCGATGGCACAGCCGAGCGGGTTGAGCATGGGAACTTCTGTCCCTCGTTCTGATCCGATGGAGATGCTGCTTCTCTGTTTTCCAAGCTACAGAAGGGGCCTCAAACCGACAAATATTCACGATACCGAAGCCCATAGGCTGAACATAACAGAAGGGCGAGGGACCGCAAAGAGCGGGACAAACCGGGGTTAGGGTCTTCGGATCCGTAGCTTATCCGTTTCCAGCGACAAACGGGCTTCGGCTCGCGAATCCTCGTTTGGAGACACCAGTCAGGTGGGGAGTTTGGCTGGGGTGGCACATCTGTTACACATTAACGCAGGTGTCCTAAGGCAAGCTCAGCGGGAACAGAAATCTCGCGTAGAGCATAAGGGTAAAAGCTTGCTCGATACACGATCTTCAGTACCGATCCTCGGTGTGAAAGCATGGCCTAACGATCCTTTGGTCTCGCTTCATGTTCAAGGGATGAAGCCGGAGGTGACAGAAAAATTACCACACCACCACCAGACGATCATGAAACGTGGCAAAATCCTCCGCGAAGCCTGAAGTCTCCACGACCAAGGGTGCTAGCAGGTGCTGCGGAGACAAAAATAAAAAACCCCCCCCCCCCCCCCCCCCCCCCCCCGGCACAAACCCGGAAAAACTCCAGGGTGGATCACACCAAAATAGTTATTTTCGTTTTTTTTAAGGCTTGTGACATTTGTTACCTTCAGCACCAATTTACCAGTCAATCTTTGTGCTCAGAAAGGTGCCAAAATGAGGAGTCGCACTGTCCTCACGGACACTTAGCGTCTGTAAGGGGTCCGAACATGTGTCAGGGGATCCTGGAGTGTTCTTTGACTTCGAGCCAAGTTGTCGTGTGACCCTTTGCACCGCATAACCTGTTGGTGACACTGAAGTTACATGCAAACATGTATTGGCGTGAGAAGTACAAAACTGTAGCGTATCAGTAGCATATCGATTGCATAACAGTTGCGTAACGGTGGCCTGACAGCAGACTCAAATCCATTCGGAAACCAAAGGGACTACAAAATACCCCCCAAAGAATGTATGCCAAGAACTTGACACTACAGTTCGCTTGTAAAGGAGCTGTGATCTCGGCCACAATCCGTTGCTGCAGATCAAGTTCAAACTACTCTACTACAATTCGACAAATTGAATAACCAGACAGGTGTTATTATTCAACCCTTTATATACCTTGTACTATGAACACACCCTCTCGTCGAATTGTGAACGGTCACAACCGATGCATTTCATAATGAACATTCAGGCGCATGAAAAGTGAGGAGCTGTGTCACTTGTTCCGCGGAGATTGGAGGCCACCACATATGAAGGAACAATCAATTTCTGGAGAAGCCGACACAAATGCGGTGAGCACAGAAGGTACAAACAGTGAAGAAGAGAGCTCAAGTGAGCAGGTATGTTGTTTTGAGCCTGTGGAAGACTCTTTTGACATTGCTCCAAGGAAAACACATGCTCGATTGCACCTGCATTTTGAAACTGCAAAAAAAATGAAGTGCTTTCAAAGAACCCATACACAACAAACAGGTCTCAGACATTGGTGACATCCCGTCAAATATTAGCCTTGAAGAGGGGTTGAGTGTGAATGCAGAAACCGACTTTGCAGATGCGAATTTGCGAGCAGTGCTATCAAATGATGCGGATGAGGTACCAGACAATGCAGATTCTTGTGTGCTGTTGGCAGAAGCACGACAATGCTCTGATAAAATTTGTCACAACCATCAGTCACTACACCATACACAGTTGTCAAGCTGTTCTGTAGATTCATGCCATACAAGTGCAAATGGTGTCTGTGATACACCTGTGACACAATGCGAGCTGGCATATTCAAATGAAGAAGGGGCACCAGATCCTGGTCCAGAAACTCCAGTGTCATCTTTTGCTGACAAAGCAATGCCAGGATTCACCCAAGAGTACCAAACCACAACGACTGCAGGTGAAGACACAACACAATTTTCGACACTCCAAGGAGCTGCATCAGATGCAATTTCTGCGTCAGGCTCATTAGAAGAGCTTGCAGCCAGCTGTCACACTACAGAACACACTGCAAATGTGACAAATGCTGACACTATGAGCAATTGTGAAGCATCCCCATTATTTGCAGACGTGCTGGTGTCACTTGGTTCAGAGAAGTCTGACAAATCAGCCAACCCTCAAGAGAAAGACAGAACAAATCTTCCAGCAGACTGCTCTTCTTGGACAGCCTATTCAGAGCAGTTCAATGATAACTATGCTACTTGGAACATAGCAGAGAATGATGCATGTGAAGAAGTACGTGGGAGTGATCGCGGTACTATTGCACCGCCTACAGGATCCCCAGACACAGCCTCAGAAGAATGGCCTCAGTCAGTTTATGTACCGGTTTTTGGCTTCATCCCATACAAGCTTGCAACTTCCACATGGTTTCTAAGTGTTGATCAAGCTCGAGCTATGGGAGTCTCTGCCACTTATCGTGATGCTGTACCTTCACAACATTGCTTCATCGGTCCACTGCATTTCTTGCGCTCAGCAAATGAGTTAGCATCACACTTGGTATGTTTTCTAGATTTCCTCTACTCTTCAGCAGAAAGTTCAGCTTCACGGAAACACCCATGGAAACACAAAAACTATGTTAGTAACAGACATCACACAAGATAAATGGTAATGACTCTTTGTCACATGAGAAATCGTGCTTTTCAATTGCTCTGGTCACACTTTCAAGTCACCTCACCCAATTCACAGAAGTCTGAATACAACTCCGACCACGCCGACTACAATCAGTGCATTAGGCGAATGCCACAGCTTCAGAATTTACTGTTGCCAAGTTTTTGAGCTAGCATCCAGAAACAGGTTTTTATTGAGCCTGTCTTTACTGAGGAGGCCTTAGCAAGGACTGCTGAAAGACCTAGGGTTACATCATGCACCAATCCGTGAAATAACTCATCTGCAGGGGAAGCTATGTTTCACCTATGCTCTTATTTGTTCAAACTCTTCGAAGCAGCTTCGAAGAGCCTCCTTTCCAACTTCAGAAAGTGTGTACTGGCCTGCCTGCTTTTGTTCAGTCTTTTGTTTCATGCATTCAAATTCGACAGACTCCTATTTTTGCAAGTTTGGCTTGTTCTAGGAATGCACTTGCACTGTAGAAGTGATTTTTTGTTTTGACATCTTGCAGCTACTCTTTGGGCCCAAACAAGTAGCACCTCCTCTCAATTTCGGAGCATCGGAGGGGACTGGGCTTTAGAAGCCTGGATGTGGGCTAACTTTTCTCGAGGGACTGATTTTCAGAGGCCTTGATGTGGGCCAACTTTACTGACAGGGTACTGACCTTTAGAACAGGCCCGAGCTTGACCTGGCGAGGTTTTGGCCAAACTCGGTCAAAGTCAGTCAGCAGTGGTAGTCTAAAATTTGCCAGCAACATTACCAGTAACGCCTCCCACAGCAACTGGGTAGTAGCCTGGGAACTCCAGCTGCACACACTGCTTTGTACATGGTGCATCAACCCGTCTCAGATCGGGTGGGCCCACTTTTTGGAAGGGACTGACATTTAGAACTGGAGGGACTGACATTTAGAAGCTCTCATGTGGGCTTTTTTTTTGTGACCTGCACCTCCTCGTGGTGTTCCTCGGAAACGCGCTGCAAGCGCGGCCGACACAGGCAGTCTTTGTTGTTTGTCCTTGGGGGACAAAATCTGACTTGCCACCTTCTCGCGGTGTCCCCTGGAAACGTGTTTTTCGAAACGCGGCCAAGGCAAGCAGTACCTCTCTGCTCCCTCGTGGGGTGGAAAGGTTGAAGATCGAAGGCTCGAAGGCAGAAGCGGCTTGACAAACCGTTTCCTCACCCGAAGGCTGGTTCTGCCCCCTTGTGGGGCGGAGAGGTTGAAGATCGAAGGCTCGAAGGCAGAAGCGGCTTGACAAACCGTTTCCGTTTCCGGAAGGCTGGACTCCCCGGTGGGTCTTTCAGGACCCTCACCGCTTTTGCCTTGGAGTCCTTTGGGGGGTTCGGTGCGGAGGCCAGACCCCAGTGCCGTGTGGCAGGCGCCGGTTCAATGTGAACCGGTGCGGTCAAAAACTGCGCCTGCCAGTGGTGTGGTTGTGCCATTTGCTGTTTGTGTTAAAAAGAATTCGAAACACGGGGACAAAATCTGACTTGCCACCTCCTCGCGGTGTCCCCTGGAAACGTGTTTTTCGAAACGCGGCCAAGGCAAGCAGTACCTTTGCTGTGGGTGAAAGCCCCTTACTTCGTATCTGGCGTCCGAGCTGCGCACCTACCCTTCCCGGGCGTAAAAGATCCTGCCCCAAGCTGCCCAGCAGGAACGGGGGGGGCGGTGCAAAGAGGCACCTTCCAGGTGAGCCTTGCCAAGTTTGACTCCCTTGTGGCCCTCTCATCGTGAAGGCGGGGTAAAATCGGGATGGTTACCAATGTGCCCCCGGTTTTGTGAATTAGTTGGCCCCAGTCTGAGTGACAGGTGGCGGCTTGTGGCTGAGCCGCGGCCTTTCCAGGCCCTTAGCCGACTCTCCTTTCGTTTTTCTGAGTCCCCAGTGCCGTGGGGCAGGCGCCGGTTGCAGTGTGCAACTGGTGCGGGTTCAAACCGCGCCTGTCTGTGTTCGTGGTTGTGCCGTTTTTCGTTGTGAAGAAGTGAACCCGGAGAACCCACCAGGTCAGGCACCAGGTTTCTTGTCTGGCAAACTGTACGGCCTGGTGTTTAAAAAAAAAATCAAGGCTGTCTGTGCGGTTGGCTGTGACAAGTCCACTCCTGCATTTCACAAAATTTGCAGCAGGAGGGACTGAGTCACACCAATCGAAAAGACACCGGAGAATACCCGAGTGTCGGCCCACAAACGAAGTATTTGAACTTCCCCTTTTGGAACTTGCTTGTCTTGCCCATTTTTCCCAGTTTGCCTCGAAGGCCCCTGTACGATTCCCCGCCCGCAAACCCGCACTCGGTGGCCCTGCGGGCCCCCTCGTGGATTGGATTGATTCTCAGTGTGTTTCAGCCTTCCTTCTAGAAACAGCCTCTTTGTGAAGAGGCCGACTCGAAGGAGAGCGAAAAACGCAACAAAAACAGGAAAATTTAGTACCAAAAAACAAGTTCACAATGTATAGCGACAATGTCGGACGAATTTGGTGATCCGAAAAGCTGGTCTTTGAAGTTTCGCGCGAAACCAACCAAGGTATGCCCACTTGCGAGTCATTGAAGAGGTTCTGGGAGAGCTATGGGTACCCGTTTTCTCGAATTTTTGACCAATTCATCCAAAGAAACCCTCACAGGAATTCGTAGCTCATACGAACAGTGTTCTTTCGCCGGTCGGAACTTCGGAAGTACAAGCCCCCCCCCTTTTGAAAGGGAGAAGGTCTCTTATCATGCGTTTCTTTACATGAGGGACAAGAATCTGACCTGCACCTCCTCGTGGTGACCCTTGGAAACGTGCTCAACGCGCGGCCGACGCAGGCAGTCTTTGATATTGTTTCCCCAGTTGGTTGGTCAACAATGACCGGGTGTTTGGTTGATTGGAAAAGCTCTTCTTGCGGAAACCGTCAAAGCATGCGGATTTGCGAGTCATTGAAGAGGTTTTGGGAGAGCTATGGGTACCCGTTTTCTTCCGTTTTTGACCGATTCATTCAAAGAAGCCCTCACAGGAATTCGAAGCTCAGACAAACGTCATTCTTTGAAGGGTCGGAACTTCGGGGAACAAGCCCCCCCGAATTAGACATCAGGAGAAGGTCGCGTGTTGCCGTTTTTGACGTTCCTCGAACAAGATGGCCCTTAAAGTCCAGGGGGACAAAATCTGACTTGCCACCTCCTCGCGGTGTCCCCTGGAAACGTGTTTTTCGAAACGCGGCCAAGGCAAGCAGTTCCTTTGCTGTGGGTGAAAGCCCCTAACTTCGTGTCTGGCCTCCGAGCTGCGCACCTACCCTTCCCGGGCGTAAAAGATCCTGCCCCAAGCTGCCCAGCAGGAACGGGGGGGGCGGTGCAAAGAGGCACCTTCCAGGTGAGCCTTGCCAAGTTTGACTCCCTTGTGGCCCTCTCATCGTGAAGGCGGGGTAAAATCGGGATGGTTACCAATGTGCCCCCGGTTTTTTGAATTAGTTGGCCCCAGTCTGAGTGACAGGTGGCGGCTTGTGGCTGAGCCGCGGCCTTTCCAGGCCCTTAGCCGACTCTCCTTTCGTTTTTCTGAGTCCCCAGTGCCGTGGGGCAGGCGCCGGTTGCAGTGTGCAACTGGTGCGGGTTCAAACCGCGCCTGTCTGTGTTCGTGGTTGTGCCGTTTTTCGTTGTGAAGAAGTGAACCCGGAGAACCCACCAGGTCAGGCACCAGGTTTCTTGTCTGGCAAACTGTACGGCCTGGTGTTTAAAAAAAAATCAAGGCTGTCTGTGCGGTTGGCTGTGACAAGTCCACTCCTGCATTTCACAAAATTTGCAGCAGGAGGGACTGAGTCACACCAATCGAAAAGACACCGGAGAATACCCGAGTGTCGGCCCACAAACGAAGTATTTGAACTTCCCCTTTTGGAACTTGCTTGAAAAAAAAAACCCGATCCGGCTGGAAAACAGTCGGATCGCCTGGCCGCAAGCCCCCGCATGTCAGCGAGGGGCGGAAGGCGGAAGCCGCGCAGCCGACGGCATCGAAGCCGACGTCGAAGGCGGTGACGACCGCACAGCAACGACAGGGGCCCGGAGAGGCCGCATCGAGAAGGGCAGCGACGGCTGCACCGCAGAAGGCCGGCGGGAGAGCGCCCCCGCCGCAGGAGGACCGCAGGGGGGACCGCCCCCTCTGCCGCGAGTTCAACTCGCCCGGCGGATGCAGCCGCCAGCCGTGCCGCTTCAGGCACGTGCCCACACCGGCCTGCATCGAGGCCCTGACGGCCTTGGGGTGCCGTCGGGCCGGGTGCCGGCACCGCCACGTCGCTGCGTGCGACATCGAAGGCTGCGACGACGCAGCGTGCGAGGCGGCGCACCCGCAGGACCCACGGCTGATGGGTCGTCTGCCGCGAAGGTGGGAGCCAGTCGACGGTGTGTCTTCCACTTTCTCCCCCCCCCAAGCCACCGGGTCCTCCCCGGTCGCCGCCCGGTTCCAGGCCGCCCCTGTAGCCCCGTGGGCCTTCTCTCGCCAGCTCCCGGAGCCGCCCGCCGCACCCACGGAGCGGGCCTCCCCCCCGGCGGAGCCTGCTCCGGAGTGGAGGTGGGACAGCCCCTTCGACCCCGGGGAGGCGCTCCTGCTCAAGGAGGAGGAGCTGAGGGCCGCCATCCGGTGGGCAGCCCTCACGGAAGCCGCCGCCCTGTGGGCAGCCATGCGCGAGTCCGAGCCGCTCGCGCTTACGGAGCTGGGCTTCGCGGGCGAGGTCTGCCCGGGCTGCGGGGCGGTGGTCGCCACCCGGGGAGAGGTGGAGCACCACTCCGCCATGCACAGGGCAGAGGTGGCGGCCCGGGCCTGGGGGAACATGTACGGGACGTGCGTCCGGTACATGGAGGCTGGGCTGAGGGCGCACGCGGCAGGGGCTCTCGTACTCTCCCAGGAGTACGAGGCCCAGAAGGCGCAGATGACGCGCGAGGGGAGGGAGCGAGAGGGAATCACCCTCGAAGAGGCGAGGCAGTGGCCTCGCAGATCCCTGCAACTGCAGGTCGGGGAGAGGGAAGGGAGGAGGGACGTCGCCTTCTTGGAGGCGGCGGAGGCCACAGAGGCCCTCGCCCAAATGAAAGAGGACAAGGAGCGCCGCCTCGCCCTCGCCCTCGCCGCCCTTGCCATCAAAAAAGATCCCCCCGGACCCCCGGGCTGCGACGTCCTCATGGGGTCGCAGCGGCCAGAGGCCGACCCCCCCCAACCCGGCGAGCACAAGGACCCGGGGAGCGACGCGCCAATGGGGGAGGCCCAGGGGCCGGGCCCTGGTGCCGAGAACCCCGCCAAGCGGCCGAAGACCTCAGGCGGCTGAGCGCGCTCGGCCGCTCGTCGGCGAGCGCGGCACCCCCAGAAAGGACACCCAACAGGAAGGGGAAGGGGGGACACACACACAGGTCCGCAACGAGATCGCTGGGGCGCGGTGGGGACGACCTCACCGTGGATGGATGCGTCGAACCGCACCCGGGGCCCGCCGCGCCCCCCCCACCGGCCCCAGCCGCCCCGCCGCCGGTCTGCCTCTGCGGGCGCCTGCCGGGAGTCCAGGGCAGGCACAGGAACATGTGCCCCCTGTCGCGGGCGTACCGCCCGGACGCAGCCCCGGCGGCACCACCGGCCAACAACCACCGACGCCGGGCCCCGGCGGCAGGCCAGGCAGCCGACCCAGCGGCGGGGCCGGCCCACGCAGCGTTCGAGGAGGAGATGCCGTTCTCGTTCGCGGAGATCAGCGCGCTGGCTGTGCCCAAGCTGGAGCGGATCCCGCTGGATGCGCAGCTGGTGGTGGCCGCGCAGCTGGCGAAGGCGCTACAGCTGGCGGCCACGGGGAGCGTAACCGGGTGGCTCCGGTTACACTCCTTCGCCACCCTCGTCCTCTTCAAACCGCGCAGAGGGGGGAGGAAGAAGGTGGCGGCCGCCCTGAGGAGTCGCTGCCACCTTTGGGCGCACGGCAGGTTCGGCGAGCTCTGGACGGAGGCGCAGGAAGTGGCGGCAGGCAGGAGGCAGGCGGGCGTGCCCCCGGTCCGGTTCCTCGTGATGGACGAGGACGACAACCAGATCGGGCGGTTCGTCGGTCTGGCGACAGACGTGGAGGACGCCGACCAGCTGGATGCGAAGACCGTCCAGCAGGTCATTCGCAGGACGAAGGCCCGATGGTTCGGGAAGGCGGTGGCCGCGCTCTCGGCGGCGAAGGTGGCCCCAGTGAACGAGGAGACACTGGGGGTCATGAGAGAAAAACACCCACAGGCGCCAGAACCCCCCCTCCCCCCAATACCACCACAGGCGAACGCGGAGATCGACGTCTCTTGGGGGATCGTCATTAAGACGCTGAGGGCGCTCCCCCGAGGGACGGCGCCAGGGCCGTCGGGGCTGTCGGCGCAGCACCTGCTGGACCTGGTGAGCCCGGGCTCGCCGATAAGGGCCCCCCTGGTGGCGGTGATCGCGCGGATCGCCACCGGGAGCCTCCCGGACGAGGCCCGGCCGCACGGGTTTGGGGCCAGGCTAGTGGCCCTCGAGAAGAAGGACGGGGGTCTCCGGCCCATCGCCTGCGGAGAGGTCCTGAGGAGGATGGCAGCCAAGATCTTGGCCAGGGACAAGTCCGTGGTGCAGGCAGTGAAGCCCATCCTGGAGAGGTGCGGCCAGACCGGGGTCGGGATGAAGTCCGGCGCCGACGCCATGGTCTGCGCGATGCGGTGCGTGGGAGAGGCGTACCGGCGCGACGGCCAAGGGCGAGGGATCCTGAAGGTGGACCTGCAGAACGCCTTTAACAAGGTGAGCAGGGAGGCCATCTTGCAGGCAGTGGCCGAGAGCGCCCCAGGCCTCCTGCCATACGCGATAGCGGCGTACGGGCGCAGGTCACGGCTTTCCTTCGGGGAGGAAGTGGTCTGGTCCGAGTGCGGAGTGCAACAGGGGGACCCACTCGGGCCGTTGTTCTTCTGTCTCGTGTTGGAGAAGGTCCTGCGGAAAGTGGACTTGTCCCTGGCCGAGCGGCTGCCACCCTTGGGGGCCAATGATATTCCGCAGGGGGCCCTAGCCCCGGCCCAGCCCCAAGAACAACAACAACAACAACCACAGCAACAGGACATGGAGGTGGACGGGGCAGGGGCGGGCCCAGCAAACCCGGTACAGGAACCAGCCCCCCCGGTACAGGTACCAGCCCCCCCGGTACAGGTACCAGCCCCCCCGGTACAGGAGCCGGCCCCCCCAGCACAACCGGACGCGTTGCGGGTGTCCCAGCTAGACGCGCGAGCGTTCTACCTGGATGATGGCGCCGCGGCGGGGCTATGGGAGCACCTGATCGCGTGGCTCGCCGCATTCGAGCTGGAGGGGGGCGCGGTGGGAATGCACCTCAACAGAGGGAAGAGCGAGGTGGTCTGCCTCGCGGGCGAGCGGGTGCCGGACGAGTTCGCGGCCATGACCCGGTGTTCACTGGAGAGCTGGGAGATTCTGGGAGCACCCTGTGGGTCCGAGGCCGCGGTGCGGGAGGCGGTGGCAAAGGTCCTGGACAGGGCCGAGAAGCGGGCAAGGGCCATTGCCAGCCTCCCGGACCCACACACGGCCCTGGCCCTGTTGAACTCGTGCGCGGGGTTCGTCTGCGTGGTCTCCCTCATGCGGGCCACGGGCCCGGTGGCGGACTACGGGAGGGTGGACGCCTTCATGCGGCGAGCCCTGGCGAGGACCCTCGGGGCCGAGCTGGGGGACACCGAGTGGGTGCAGGCCTCGCTGCCCCTGAGGCTGGGCGGCCTAGGGATGCACTCGTGCGCCGACTCGGCGGCCGTGGCAGGGGTGGCGGCGACCTTGGAGGGCATCAAGGGGCTGCCGCTGCTGACGAGAGCCCCCGGGGGGGGGCCACTTCAAATCACACTCACACAGGACTCCGTATGCGCGGCGTCGCTCGCCTGCCCCAGACTTGCACTCTTTCCGGAAGTCCTGACCGAGGTCAGAGACTCACTGCAAGCAGGGGCAGCCGGCGCGCCACGCAAGCAGAAGGAATGGAGTGGGAAGATCTCCGGGGCCAGGCAGGCGGGCCTGCTGAGGGATCCGCTCGTCGGGGTCAGGGGCCAGGCGAGGATCCGCAGCTGTGCCGCCAAGCACGCCTCCACGTGGCTCTACGGGGCGCACAACGCCCCGGACGACCTCTGGATGTCCCCAGCCGAGCTCACAGTGGCAGTGCGCTTGCGGCTGGGGATGCAGCTGGCGCCGCAGGCACGCGAGTGCCGGCTCTGCGGGGCGGCCGAGGCCGACCGCTTCGGGGACCACTCCCTGACGTGCCTCAACGCGGGGCTGCGCACGCGGGCGCACACAGCGCTCCGCAACGAGGTGGGCGCCCTCGCGAGGGAGGCGCTTCTCTGCCCGGTCCTAGAGGACCGGCCCTTCACAAAACACCCACACAGGAACAAGCGCGTCGACGTAGCGTACACGCGCGGAGAGAAGAGGAGGCTGATCGACGTGGCGATCACCTTCCCGCTGCAGGCGAACGCGGTGAAGAAGGCGGCGGAGACCGAGGGTGGGGCGGCCACGAAGTACGAGGCCGTCAAGCGGCGGACGTACGACGGCCCCATCCTGGCGGAGGCTCCTGAGCAACAGGACCTGCTGCTGGTCCCGATGGTGGTGGACACCTTCGGCGCCTGGGGCGAGTCGGCCCTGCCCGAGCTGCGGGCGCTAGTGAACGCAGTGCACAGGAGGCACGACTGGGAGACCTACGCGGCGGTCTCCCACCTAGCGTTCCACAGGCTCAGCTTCGTGGTGGCAAGGGCGGTGGCCCGCATCGCCCTCGTGAACGCGGACGTGCACCTCGGGGCGCGAAGGGTGGAGGAAGGTGAACTCGAGCTGGACGAAGTCTCCACGGACGACGGGGCAGGCAGCAGCAGCAGCAGCAGTAGCAGTAGTAGCAGCAGCAGCAGCAGCGGCGGCGGGGGCGGCAGCAGCAGGAGCAACAGCAGCAGCAGCGTCGCGAGCGGCGGCGGAGGCGGCGGCGGCGCCCCGGAAGGCGGAGGCGGAGGCGCCCCCGGCGGACCGCAGGCCCCGGCAGCGCAGGGACCACCGCCCCTCCCCCCCCCGAATGACGAACAACCACAGGAGGGGGGGCAGGGAGAACAGGGAGATGAGGGACGAGCGCCCGGCGCCCAAGCTGCCCCTCGGGGGCAGGTGCAAGGGGAAGTGATGCCGATCACTGGGGGGGTAGAGCCGATCCCCCGAGTCCCCCCCCTCACCACCCAGCGCCACACACCCGGGTCACGTGCGAGCTGTAGCGGGCCAGCCGTCACGACCGACCACACGCATGCCGGACCTAGGGCACCCGGCATGCACACCACCACCACCAACACACACACCCAGGGGGGCGGAGGGGTTCGGCTCTACCACCCTTTTGCTAGGCAGAGCGACTTCCTGCACCGGCCTTCGGGGGTCAGGGAGGGAAGTCCAGCGGTGCCCCCTAGGGGGGGCTCACCAGCGGCGGCCGGACAGACGGCAGGGCTCGCAGCAGCGCCGGAGGAGCGCATTCCCTGTGTCCCTGGGGAGGGTGGCTCCCTCCTTGGGGGCACGGAGGATGCGCAGGGGCGGACGCCCCCAGAGAAGCAAGCGGCCGTCCCGGAAGACGAGGAGATGACGGCCTTGGACGGCGCGCAGGCTGACGTCGAGCGACGGAAGGCGACGCGACGGGAAAGCGAAGTCCCCCCCCCAACAGCAACACCCCCGGTGCCGCCAGCACCCCCGAAAGAAACGGTAGCACCCCAGCCCCTCCAACACGTCGCGGCCAAAACGGCAGAGGGAGCGCGGGTGGCACCCCTGCGCCCAAGGCAGGCAGGAAAGGCGAACCCCAAGAGGGGACCGAGTCAAGTCGTTGACTCGAGGGCAGGCGCAGGGGCAACAGGGAGCGGGATCCCCCCACAGCACCCCCCCATCCAACACGACACCCTCATGCAGGTCGAGGAGGCAGAGGCGGCGAGGAAGGCCACCCTCAAGCCACTCGAAGCAGGCAGGGTGGGCACGGCATCATCGCGCGACGGCTGGCGATGCGCACCACCGAGGGCAACCCCGCCCGAGCCGTACAGGCAAAGACAGCAGTCAGCGGGGACCAGGCGGGACCCGTTGGGGGTCGAGGATGGGCCATCCTCGTCGGTCGTGCCGCCGCTGCCACCGGCCGGTCCAACCCCAAAGCCGCAGGTCCGCAAGGGGGAGACCGCCCCGGCCACCTCGAAGCCCCTGGATCCCCCCGGAAAAGGCCGACCCCCACCAAAAAAGCAAGGGCTACCAAAAGGCCTCAATCCACACACACAGGCGCTCAAGCTGCAGGCAGCCGCGAAAGCCCCCCAGCCCCCCGAAAAACGCCAACCACCCGCAAACCTCGCAGCCCCCCAAAAAAGAGAGCTCCCCCCCCCGAAAAACGCCTCAGCATCCGAAACAAACCCACAGGCACCCCCCCAAAAACGAGAGCTCCCCCCCCCGAAAAACGCCCAAGCATCCGAAACAAACCCGCAGGCACCCCCCCAAAAACGAGAGCTCCCCCCCCCGAAAAACGCACCAGCATCCGAAACAAACCCGCAGGCACTCAAGAGAAAGGACCCCCCGGTGGGACTGAGCAACCCACAACTCTTGAAAAAACCGCGCCCCCCGGGGGACGACCAGCCGCCACCGCCCCCCCCGAAAAAGGCACCAGCCCCCCCGGAAATAATAATAATAGCCGCCCATCAGCCACCGCCCCGGCTGAAGCGAAAAGACCCCCCCTGCTCCATACTCCTGGGTGAGAAATACTGCCCCAAAAAAGCCCGCCCTCAGGACCCCAGCCTGAACAAGAGCGCCCAAAACACCCAGGTGCAGCAGCAACCTCACCCGAGGCACCCTCCCAGACCGTTCGCAAGCCGGTCGCTAGTGGAGGGTGTCTCCCCGAGTGAGTTGAGCGGCGTGATCGTACCCTTGCCACAGTCTGCCGGTTCAACCGGACTCGCCCAGACTGGACGATCACCAGGTACCCCAACGACCGTAGAAAAACGGAATTGGGGACCGCCAAGCCGCGCCACAGCGAGCGCAGGGGTTCCGACGCAAGATCCGGCTAGCCACCGGGCACCCCTGCGGCAGACAGCGCAAGGACTGGCCAAGTCCCGCGTGGAGGGTGGCCCCTCCATCGCGCCGCGTACACGGTGAGAACCGTGGGTAGCACCCTCTGCATCTCTCGAATCTCTGAGTTAGGGTTTTAGTGGGTAAGTCCCGACGGAAAAACGGACAGTCCCACACTCACAAGTTTGGTCCGGCTTGTGGTCGTGCGTCATGCATTTCTCCCCTCAGTTACCAAAAAAAAAAAAAAAAAAAACCGGTGCGGCCCAACCCCGAAACCGCAGGTCCGCAAGATGGAGACCGCCCCGCAAACCCGCCCCGCAAACCCGCAAACCCGCAAACCCGCAAACCCGCACACGCAATCCCGCCTGGCGGCGGGATTGCGTGCCCCCCCCCACACCCCCCTGTGATGGAGTGCGACTCGAAAGAGAACACCGAACAGGAGGAAGAAGAACCAACCAAGAAGTAACGAACAAGAAAATTGCACAAGATGGTGTCCGACGACGTCTTTAGGATTTCGCAGGGAAGCAATCAAGGTATGTTAATTTACGAGTCATTGTAGAGGTTCTGGGAGATGTACGGTACTCATTTTGGTAAGATTTTGACCGATGCATTCAAAGAAACCTGACAGGAACCCGAAGCTGAGACGAACGACAGTGTTACGAGGGTCCGAACTTCGGGAGAACAAGACCCCCATTTCGACATCAGGTCTCCTACTGCCTTTTCATAAGTGCAGGAAACGGGGCTTCAGAGGGCCTGGGGTTCTCGATTGGTGGATGTGGCCGTCTTGTGCGGAAAGAATCAAGGTATGCGAATTTGCGGTTACTTGAAGAGGTTCTGAAAAAGCTGTGGGTACTCATTTTAGTGAGCCTTTGACCGATGCATCGAAATAAAGTGTAACAGAAGCTCAGAATACGAAAGGGATTTCGAGAGTCGGAAAGTCGGAGGACAAGCCCCCATTTCTGAAGTCGGGGGAAGGTCGCCTATCGTGTTTCTTTAGCAAGGTACGTGAAGCTGCGTGCCGTTGAAGAGGTTCTAAGAAAGATATTCATTTTCTTTGGATGAATTCTTGACCGATGCATCCAATCAAGAGACACACACAAAATATCTCCCTGTAGAGATCACAAAAAATTGCAAGCCCCCACCCAGGAGATGGATAATTGCCTGTTCCTGACACATTGTTGTTGTTTCTCCAATTGTATTCTGTCACCGAAGACCTGTCTTTGACTGATGATCAAGCACAAATCTTCGACAGCTTTGTTTTCTGACTTCCTGTTTGGGCAAACGAAACTGTTCATTCGTTGGCAACCAATCTATGAACATTTGCAGTAATTCAGCGCCGCTCTTGTAGTCTTTCTTGCGCCGTTCTCTGGCCATTTGCAGTCGTTCTGCGCCATTCTTTACCATTGGCACTCAGTCTAGCTCCGTTCTTTGAACATTGGTAGTCGTCCCTGCGCCGCGCGTTGGTCATTTGCTTTCATCCTTTGGGCGATCGCTGGCGCCGCTCGTTGGTCATTGGCTGGTATTCTTGGCACTGTCTCCGGTCATTTGCAGTCGTTCTATCGCTGCTCTCTGCCCATTGCAGTCGTTCTATCGCTGCTCTCTGCCCATTGGCAGTCATGCTGACGCCGTTCTGTGGCCATTTGCTGTCCTTCAAGCGCCGTTCATTGGCCACGAGAGCACCGCCCTTTGGCCATTCACTGTCAGTCTGCCGCCGCTGTTGAAGAGAATTGGTAGTCATTCCAATTCCATTCTTTGGCCAGCGACGGTTGTTCTAGTTCTAGCATTATTCTTCGGCCGTTGGCAGCCAGTCTAGCGCCGTTATTTGAACTTTGGTAGTCATTCTAGCGCCGCTCATTGGTCGCATTGTGCTCATTCTAGCGTCGCTATATATTGTCATGCTGGTGCTGTTATCGGGCCATCTACCGTGCATCAAGCGTTTTTAGGATTTTGCTTACGGGCGTTTGATGTCATTCAAACACCGTTCTTTGGTCAGTCTATCGAACGCCGATCTGTGGCCGTTCGCTGTCAATCTGGTGCCACTTCTTAGGCATTCGTGGTCATCCAATCGGCATTCTATTATCAGCGATCGCTGTCATCTGCCACCGCTCTCTGGGCATTCGTAGTCGTTCTACCGCAGCTCCTTTCCCATTTGCTGTTATTCTGGCTTCGTCCTTTGGACATGATGAAGCGTTTTGGCGCCGGTCATTGAGCCGTTGTTGTTGTTGTAGCTTCCATCGAGGTTTCGGCGTTTGCTGCCGATCTTTGGGCGTTTGTTGTTATTCTAGCGTTCTTTGGTCTTTGCAGTCAATCGAGGACCGCTCTTTCGTCGTTTGTTGCCGATCTTTGGGCGTTTGATGTCATTCGAACACTGTTTTCTTTGTCCGCCGCTCTCTGGACATTCGTCGTCGTTCTACCGCTACTCCTTGGCCATTTGCTGTTGTCCTGACACCGCCCTTTGCGCATGATGAAGTGTTCTGGCGCCGATCCTTGGTAGTTGTTGTTATTCTAGCGCCGGTCTCTGGTCATTTGCAGTCGAGGGCCGTTTGCTGTGTCGCTGGCGCCGATGTATGGGCGTTTGATGTCATTCAAACACCGTTACTTTGCCATTTACAGTCGCTCGAGCGCCGATGTGTGACCGTTGGCTGTCAATCTGGTGCCACTTCTCAGGCATTCGTGGTCATTCAAACGCCGTTCTGATATCAGCTTGCTGTCATTCCGTCGCCGCTTTATTGGCACTCGTAGTCGTTCTACCGCCGCTCATTGGCCATTTGCTGTTATTCTGGCTCCGTCCTTTGGACGTGATGAAGCGTTTTGGCGCTGATCCTTGGGCGTTTGTTGTTATTCTAGCGCCTGTCTGTGGTAATTTGCAGTCGGTCGAGGGCCGTTTGTTGTCTCCCTGGCGCCGATCTTTGGGCATTGGATGTCATTAAATCGCCGTTTTTTTGTCATTAGCAGTCGCTCGAGCGCCGATCTGTGGCCGTTGGCTGTCATTCCGCCGCCGCTTTCTGGGCATTCGTAGTCATTGGCCATTTGCTGTTATTCTGGCTCCGTCCTATGGGCGTGATGAAGCGTTTTGGCGCTGATCTTTGGGCGATTGCTGTTATTCTAGCGCCTGTCTTTGGTAATTTGCAGTCGGTCGAGGGCCGTTTGTTGTCTTTTCGGCGCCGATCTTCGGGCATTGGACGTCATTAAACCGCCGTTTTTTTGTCATTAGCAGTCGCTCGAGCGCCGATCTGTTATCCGCCTGCTGTCATTCCGCCGCCGCTTTCTGGGCATTCGTAGTCGTTCTACCGCCGCTCATTGGCCATTTGCTGTTATTCTGGCTCCGTCCTGTGGACGTGATGAAGCGATTTGGCGCTGATCTTTGGGTGTTTGTTGTTATTCTAGTGCCTGTCTTTGGAAATTCTCAGTCGGTCAAGGGCCGTTTGTTGTCTCCCTGGGCCTTTGTAGTCTTTCTTGCGCCGTTCTCTGGCCATTTGCAGTCGTTCTGGCGCCATTCTTTGACCATTGGCACTCAGTCAAGCTCCGTTCTTTGGACATTGGTAGTCGTCCTTGCGCCGTGCGTTGGTCATTTGCTTTCATCCTTTGGGCGATCACTGGCGCCGCTCGTTGGTCATTGGCTGGTATTCTTGGCACTGTCTCCGGTCATTTGCAGTCGTTCTATCGCTGCTCTCTGCCCATTGGCAGTCATGCTGACGCCGTTCTGTGCCGTTCATTGGCCACGAGAGCACCGCCCTTTGTCCATTCACTGTCAGTCTGCCGCCGCTGTTGAAGAGAATTGGTAGTCATTCGAATTCTATTCTTTGGCCAGCGACGGTTGTTCTAGTTCTAGCATTATTCTTCGACCGTTGGCAGTCATTCTAGCGCCGCTCATTGGTCGCATTGTGCTCATTCTAGCCTCGCTATATTTATATATTGTCATGCTGGCGCGTTTGGTATCGAGCAAAGTTACCTAGCAGGTACTGCCAGTTACCTACCAGTTACTGTAAAAATCAGGCCGGGTTTCAATATTTTTTTCCCCCAGTTCGTACTGTTGTGTACTAGAAAGTTTGGGGGTTTCACCACCTGGGCGGGTTTCCCGAGGGATGCATCCAAGTTGTGTGCGAAATAACGAGTGAGGATAGAAACCTCACACAAATTATCTAAAACCTGACACTAAACAAACCGCAAAGGGCAGTGAAAACGCGCAGGACGGTGTACCCCCCGCCTGCTGGTGAGATGAGACTTTGTGGTGCTTACTTGGAAAACATTAATAAATTGTCCACAAGTGGCGGGTAAGGAAAGCCTCCAGCGACCAAGTGCTCCACCGAACATCCCGTCAAACGATTGTAACCGACACACCGCGACCGACCCCGCAACCTGTTATGCCGTGCAACATCCAGTCCCTCGGAGAAAAGCCGTAGTGACGAATTCGTCCACCAGCCACAAGACTTTTCCAGAATGTGATTTCTGGCTTCATTTTCCTACAGTCCCCATCGCCCCCTCCACCTTTCTGTTATGGCAGCACCAACGGAGGCTTCCCGCTGTTTCTGATTCAAAACGAAGTAGTAAGGTCCCTTGAACGGCAGGGAGCAAGGATAGGGAGTGAGCCAGCCCCCATGCTTATTTTTGTTGCCACTCACGTGCAAGCCGATCAGACGATGCAGTAACTTTACCTGCCCGGCAAGAAAGACCTCATGGAACCTGCAGCACAAGATAGGAAACTATCCTCACCTTTTAGAGTGAAGAGGTCAAAGGTTCTCATACCCAGTATCTCCAGCGCATCCGAAGTGGAATTCCTCCTCCGCATCGCAAGCGGGCTGTACTACGAGTATCACAAAGTACTGTCCCTCCGACGATCTCGATCATGAAGTGGCTCGTGGTGCTTGGTCCCAGTGCTGGAAGGGGCATGAGGGAAAATGAAGCGAATCTTGCGAGATGCAAACCACAAGAGTTCGTGACGAGATGGTAAGGCAAAGGTTTGCTGTAAGGAGTCCGAGTTACCGACTGTCATCCTTGTCATCCTTCCTCAGGGTCGTCTCAAAGAGCTTCTTGCTCTCTTGGCAACAGAGCGAAAGAAGCAGCTGGTCGAAGAAAAGCGGCTGTGGGGCAACACCAAGCAGTTGGCAGCAGAAAACGTTGAAGCTCGGAAAAGGAAACGATTCCATTCCGCTTGGACTACAGAACGGACTGGCAGAGACCAGTACCACTTCAGCAGTGCCAAGCTAGAGGAGCAAAATCGACAATAAGCCAGCGAAAAAAGGAAGGCCTGTGTTGGAGTGGCAAGAGAGCGAGGATGAGAAGGACATCGACTTTCTGCATGCAAGCTTGCTTGAGGGTGACATGGAGACTCACACAAAAGTTGCAGCGAAGGGCCCCCAGATGTGCAAATCCAAGACACGACAACGAATTCCCCCGGATGCCCTTATACAGAAGTCGACCAAGACAAGAGACCATTGGACCCGCCGCTGTTCTTCCACGAAGGAGATGTCAACGAGAATTGATGATTTGCTGCAAGAGTACATGGGTTGTTTTTCCTCCATCACATCTTGGCATCTGTTGCGAAGGGATCGAGCCTTGTAAGCGTCGAAGTTTCCGAGCCCTTTTTTCTGCTAAGTGCGAAAAGCTGCACAAAAATATTTATTTTGAGGCTGAAAAAAAGTTACCTGCCAGTTACTGTCAGCTACCTACCAGTTACTGTCAAAATCAGGCCTTCAAATGCGCCACATGCTGGTTCTGTTATCTGGCCATCTACCCTGCATCAAGCGTTTTTAGGATTTCGCTTACGGGCGTTTGATGTCATTCAAACACCGTTCTTTGGTCATTCGCAGTCTATCGAACGCCGATCTGTGGCCGTTCGCTGTCAATCTGGCGCGCATTCGTGGTCATCCAAACGCCGTTCTGTTATCCGATTGCTGTCATCTGCCACCGCTCTCTGGGCATTCGTAGTCGTTCTACCGCAGCTCCTTTCCGATTTGCTGTTATTCTGGCTTCGTCCGTTGGACATGATGAAGCGTTTTGGCGCCGGTCATTGAGCGTTTGTTGTTGTTGTAGCTTCCATCGAGGTTTCGCCGTTTGTTGCCGATCTTTGGGCGTTTGATGTCATTCGAACGCTGTTTTCAGTGCTCCTTGGCCATTTGCTGTTGCATGATGTAGCGTTCTGGCGCCGATCCTTGGTAGTTTGTTGTTATTCTAGCGCCGGTCTTTGGTCATTTGCAGTCAGTCGAGGGCCGTTTGCTGTGTCACTGGCGCCGATGTATGGGTGTTTGATGTCATTCAAACGCCATTACTTTGTCATTCGCAGTCTAGAGCGCCGATCTGTGGCCGTTGGCTGTCAATCTGGTGCCACTTCTCAGGCATTCGTGGTCATTCAAACGCCGTTCTGATATCAGCTTGCTGTCATTTTGTCGCCGCTTTCTTGGCACTCGTAGTCGTTCTACCGCCGCTCATTGGCCATTTGCTGTTATTCTGGCTCCGTCCTTTGGACGTGATGAAGCATTTTGGCGCTGATCCTTGGGTGTTTGTTGTTATTCTAGCGCCTGTCTGTGGTAATTTGCAGTCGGTCGAGGGCCGTTTGTTGTCTCCCTGGCGCCGATCTTTGGGCATTGGACGTCATTCAAACGTCGTTTTTTTGTCATTAGCAGTCGCTCAAGCGCCGATCTGTTATCCGCCTGCTGTCATTCCGCCGCCGCTCTCTGGGCATTCATAGTTGTTCTACCGCCATTTGCTGTTATTCTGGTATGCTCTTGGAAATGATGAAACGTAGGTCATTCACTGATATTCTTGGCACCATCTCCGGCCATTTGCAGTCGCCGACAACGTTCTTTGGCCATTCGCAGTCGTTCTGGTGCAGCTCTTCGGCCGTTTGCTGTAATTCTGG
>JAPJBO010001816.1:0-28629 GCA_030068145.1 Diplonema papillatum
TTCTCATCCTCGACGGATCCGGATCGATGCGCGCAAGCTTCGGGCGCCACCCGCAAGGGTTCTTCGCGATGGTCGAGATCCTCCGCGATTGGATCCACACGATCCCGCTGACGGGCGAAAGAGCGGGCGACAACACCACCCCTGCAGGTCCGGACACGGGTGGTCTTCGTGTCGGGTTCATTCAGTTTTCGGGGCAAAACCCGAATTCGAGGGGCCAGGGCGGAAACTCGGTTGCGATCGAAACGAGCGGGAACACCGGTACCGGAGGTCGCCTGTCGGGTGATGTAGGTGAGTTGGACGAAGATTTGGACTGGCACGAGAAGAAGTACATCGGAAAGGGAACCATGATTCGGTTGGCGCTTGAGATGGCTGGAGACATGTTCGACAAGTTGCACGTCACGAGCCAGCGCCAGCGTGTGTTGTTCATTTTCACCGACGGCCAGATTTACGACCCACAGGAGCTGGCGCCCGCAAGGGCGGTCCTGGACAACGAGGAGGTTGAAACCTTCGGAATCGTGATCCGGCGGCAGCAATCGCACACGGCTGCGGATCTGGATGCAGAGGAAACGCTGTACCCGATCACATCCGACCCGCACGACACTCACTTTCAAAACATCCAGGTCGACGAAGTTGACAAAGCGGTGCTTCACGACATGTGCGATCCGAACGGGATTTTCGGGAGTTTGATTCTGAGCAAGACGAACGCACCTGGGCAGGCAGGCCTGCATCAGCCTTGCCCGATCTACCGCGACGCTACTGGATGCTCGCAAGATCCGGGGTGCATGTGGAGCGCAGCGAATCGAGCTTGCGTCGACTCCCCTTGCGTGAAGATTTGCGACGAGCCGGCTTGCACGGCAGCAACCGTGTACCTCTGCGTGTGGAGTTCGACTACTGGTTGTTTGAAGGAAACGCAGTGCGCCTACACAGACAAGCAAAGCTGCCAATCGTCGTCGCAACAGTGCGTTTGGAACAGCCAGAACACGTGTGGACCGCCCATCTGCGTGGCGAACAAAGTGGAGAGAGACTGCTTGGCTGATTTGGAAGACTGCACGTGGACGACGATCAACGGAGCGGACCAGTGCATGGTAACGCCGTGCAGAGCCGGGTCGGCAGCAGACTGCCAGAAGGATCCGCTATGCGTATGGGAAGTTGACGCGTGTGACGGGACGACAGCGAAGTGCAAGAAGGCGGGATGCACGGCTTACCAGTCGGACTTTGACTGCACATCCGATCCCCGATGCGCCTGGTTGGGGAACATGTGCGACATGAAGGAGTGCACGCAGTACACCAACGACGCGTGCTGCGACAAGCAGACAGGGTGCAAGTGGTCGATTGCGACGACGCCAGCGACGTGCCAGCAGAAGGAGTGCTACGCCATCCAGAGCCAGCAGAAGTGCGACGACAACCCGAACTGCATGTTCGACAACAAAGCGAACCCCGCTGGATGCGTGGATCTCGACTGCACGAAGTACCCGGACAAGTGTGCGTGCAACCAGAACGATAAGTGCTACTACAAGGACAACGCTTCGCCGAAGCAATGCGTGTCTGAATTCTACGGGATGTGCCCGACGACGGACATTGTGGTGGTGTTCGGAGGAACGGCGTCGATGGGTGAGAGCTTCGCTCGGCACCCTATTGGGTACTACGCGCTGGTGGAGATGCTGAGGGATTGGGTGACGGCGCTGCCTCTCAGTCAAGAACCAGCGAGCACGGGTACAGGATCGCAGGCAAACAGTGAGACTGTGAGGGTGGGTCTGGTTCAGTTTGCCGGTGGGGCAACGGCAGGCACGGCGACCGGAGGAAGGTTGTCGGGGCAGGCCGGGCAGCTGACCGGAGACCTCGACTGGCACGAAGCGAACTTCGCAGCGGGAGATGCCCTGATCCAAAGTGGCCTCGAACGTGCGACCGGCATCTTCCAGAGCGACTCGCCGTCCGACGGGCGAGAAAAGGTCCTGATCGTGATCACGGACTCGAAGATCCAAGACACAGACAAAGTGAAGGCAGCGATCGACACGCTGGATAACATCGGAGTGCAGCGGTTCGGAATCGTGGTGCGAAAGCTCGACTCGCAGACGAAGGTGGACGCTGACGCTGAAGCATCGCTGAAACCCATGACGTCTGACCTACAGAACGACCACTTCGTCAACATCGAATTGGACGGCTTGCCCGACCACCTGGCGGGGATCTGCGACCCGAATGCGAAGTGGGGGAGCCAGATTGTGACAAACCCGCCGGGAACTTCGACGGGAGTCCACCTTCCGTGCACTGCGTACAAGCAGGAGTCGGCGTGCGCCTCGGACGTGGGCTGCGTGTGGTCGGACACTGCCGGCGTATGCTCGAACTCGCCTTGCTTGGAGATCTGCGACGAAGCGGACTGCAACAACAACCCGTCGAAGGACTGCGTTTGGACCGGCGGCAGTTGTCAAAACGTGCCGCCGACGCCGACGTGCCCGTGCAAGGTTACGAGCCAGCAGCAATGTGACAGCGACCCGCAGTGCACGTGGACCGGATCAGTTTGCGAGATCGACGAGTGCAAGCACGGTTCGGCGGGTCACACGGCGTGCGTGAACAACGGGCAGAGGTGTGTCGACAACGACAAGGCCCCGTGCACTAACGATTGGTTTTGCGAGTGCCTGCCGCCGGCGACGTCGGCCCCTAACTCGCAGCCGAGCCAAGGTGCGGCGGACTGCATCATCGACGAATGCGTCGCAGACTGCCCGACGTGTGAAGACGACCTGTGCGAAACAGAAAACCAGGACTGCAACGATCCGGACAAGTCGGTCAGCGCGCTGTCGAACTGGGTGTGCACGTGCCGTGCTCCGTACAAGGGGTCCGCTGTGACGAACACGGCGATCTGCCAGATCGACGAGTGCGTGGAAGACTGCCCCACGTGTTCGAAGGGAACGTGCGTGAGCAAGAACCAGACTTGCAACGACCCAGACTTCACCACGCTTTCTAACTGGAGATGCACGTGCCCGCCGCCGTCATCGAACTCGGCGTTGATATCTGCGGTGGCGTCGTGTGACGAAACCGAGTGCGTGAGGCACAACGCAACGTGCGTCGATGCGGGCCAAAGCTGCAATGACCCCGACCCTCGCCAGCCGGACGACTGGGAGTGTGTGTGCATTCCGCCGATGACGGGAAGCGCCACCATGGGTATGGCGAAGTGCCTCATCAACGAGTGCGAGGAAGTCTGTCCGACTTGCGAGGACGATTTGTGCCCGAAGGGAAGCCCTGCACAGACGTGCAACGACCCGGACCACAGCGCAAATTCGCTGTCGGACTGGACGTGCACTTGCCCACCACCGGTGCCAACTTCCGCTGTGGCGAGTCTGGCTGCTTGTCCGTTGGATGAATGTGAGGCTGACTGCCCTACGTGCTCGAATGGGACGTGCAAAAGCAAGAACCAGACGTGCCTTGACCCGGTGCCGACAACCGAATCGTTGGATGACTGGTCTTGTTACTGCCCGCCTCCTTCGAGCAAATCGCTGCTGACTGCTGCGGTTCCGACGTGTGAAGCTGATGAGTGCGAAGTCCACAACAAGACGTGCGTCGACGCGGACCAAGCCTGCATAGACCCGAACCCGAGACAACCGGATGATTGGGAATGCGTATGCCCGCCGCCGACGACGGGGAACAAGACAGCAAGTGTGGCGGACTGCCTTATCAACGAGTGCGTGGAAACATGCCCGACTTGCGAGCACGACCTGTGCCCGAACGGAACGCAAACTTGCTTTGACCCCGACCACAGCGTGAAGTCGCTGTCGGACTGGGAGTGCACGTGTCCTCCGCCGTCTACGAATTCAGCGCTCACGTCCCTCGCTGATTGCCCGCTCGACGAGTGCGTGGATAAATTGTGCCCAACATGCTCGAAGGGGACATGCACGGAGAAGAATCAAACGTGTCTCGACCCCAGCCCAACGACGTTTTCTCTTTCGGATTGGACGTGCACGTGCCCTCCACCGTCAACGCAGTTCGCCCTGATCTCAGCGGTGCCGGTATGCGACAACAAAGAATGCGAACTCCATGAGAAGACGTGCATCGACGCGGACCAAGATTGCTTGGACCCAGATCCGACCCAGCCGGATGACTGGCAGTGCACGTGCAGGGACCCGATGAAAGGGTCTGCGACGGGGGGTGTAGCGAACTGCACGCTGGACGAGTGCGTGGCTGTCTGCGCGACGTGCGAGGATGACCTGTGCAGCAAAGAGGACCAGCTGTGCGAGGACCTGGACAAGAGCTCGACGTCGCTGTCCGACTGGCGGTGCATCTGCAAACCGCCGGCGAACGGCAGTGCGATCACAGCGGTGGCGCACTGCGAACTCGACGAGTGCGAAGTTCCGACGTGCGCGACTTGCGAAAAGGACCTGTGTTCGAACGCGAACCCGGCCCAAACCTGCCACGATCCGAACAAGACGGCGTCGTCGACGAACGACTGGACGTGCACGTGCCCGCCACCAGCAGTGGGAGTGAAGTTGATAGCAGTCGCGGACTGCGTCGTCGACGAGTGCGCGATAGTGGAGAACGAGGAGAAATGCGGGAACGCGAGTCAAGTGTGCATCGACCCTGTGCAGACGGCGGCCAGCTTGGACGACTGGGAGTGCCACTGCGTGGTCCCGCCTGCGATTGCGAATTTGTCGGCGTTGATGAAGCCGGCAGACTGCGAGTACGGGGGTGACTGCCCCACCGACACGGACGCTCAGGCCTGCGTTGCCGCGGGGCACTTGTGCAATGACCCGAACAAGGCGCCCACTTCCCTGAAGGATTGGTTTTGCGAATGCACGCCGCCTATGAAGGGGACGCCCCAGCTGACTTCGCCTACCGTCGATTGCGAGCTCAACGAATGCATCGAGACTTGCCCGACGTGTGCGCAGACGCAGTCCTCTCCGGACAACTTGTGCGAACTGGAGGGACAGACGTGCCTTGACCCGGACTTCAAGACTTTCCACGACTGGACGTGCACGTGCCCGCCGCCGGCGACGAACTCGGCCGTGGGAGCGCTGGCGAAAGATTGCGTCGCGAACGAGTGCGTGTTGAGGTGTGCGACGTGTGCTAACGAAACGTGCACATCCGTGAACCAGAAGTGCCATGACCCGAACCACGACGTGTCTTCGTTGAGCGACTGGACGTGCACCTGCGAACCGCCTGCGGTTGGGACCGCAACGGCGAAACAAGCAACCTGCTTGTGCGACGAGTGCAAGACGACGACGACGTGCGTTGGCGCCAATCAGCTGTGCTACGACAAGAACCTGACTTGCCACGACGGAACAGCACCTGACTACCTGTGCGAGTGCTTGCCACCAACGACAGGTACGGCGGTGGCGGCGGTGGCGGTTTGTGCGTTCAACGAGTGTCCCGAGAACAAAGGAACGTGCGAAGTGCGAGGGCAAATCTGCAACGACCCGGACAACACGACGCTGAACAACTGGGAGTGCGTCTGCCCCCCGCCGTCCAACGGGACCGCTTTGATGAAGGCGGCGGAGTGCATACTGGACGAGTGCATCGTGAAGTGCGACCACTGCTCGAACGAAACGTGCACTTCGGTCGGCCAGAAGTGCAAAGACCCGAACACTGCGATCACTTCGAAACTGGACTGGACGTGTGAGTGCGTCGACCCAGGCGTTGGCAAAGCGACCGCGAAGGCGGCCACTTGCTACTGCGACGAGTGCATCAACACGTTGACGTGCGATTTGGCAGGGCAATTTTGCTACGACAAAAACACGACGTGCCACGACGGCGCCCCCGACTTCCTGTGCGAGTGCCCGCCGCCCTCGACCGGCACGGCGGTGGGCGCGGCGGCCGAGTGCACCCAAAATGAGTGCCTTGAGCATGAACCGACCTGCACGATCCGTGGGCAGAAGTGTAACGACACAGACGTCACCACGTTGAACAGTTGGGAGTGCGTGTGCCCGCCGCCGTCGCAAGGGAGAATGATGCTCGGGGCTGCGGTCTGCGTTCTCGACGAGTGCGTCGAGACGTGCGAGCACTGCTCGAACACGACGTGCAAAGCAGTTGGGCAGACGTGCGACGACCCGAACAACAGCACTCGGTCGATTCGCGATTGGATTTGCACCTGCACTTCGCCGGGGACGGGACATGCAACAGCGAAGCCAGCGACGTGCAGATGCGACGAGTGCTCGTACGACGATACGTGCACGAAAGCGAATCAGACGTGTTACGACCGGGATGTGACGTGCCACGACGGGACGGCGCCTGACTTCCAGTGCGAGTGCTTGCAGCCCGCGACGGGCGTCGCAATAGGGCAGGCGGCTACGTGCATGATCAAGGAGTGCCCAATATACGGCACCGAGTGCACCCGCGTCGGGCAGGTGTGCATTGACCCGTCAGACGCATCCGACGACTGGGAGTGCCACTGCCCGAACGGTACAGTCGGGTACGGGACCGACGGGCCGATCGGATACACGAAGCAAGTCGAAGAGTGCCGGATGGACGAATGCGCGGAAACCTGCCAGGGTCCAACCTGCTCGAACAAAACCTGCGCATCGAAGAACCAGAGTTGCTACGACCCCAACCCGGAGTGGCGGAGCTTAGGCGACTGGGTTTGCAAATGCCCGAAGCCTTCGACCGTGCAAGCGACGATGAAGCCCGCGGACTGTTTCATCAACGAATGCCTTCCGAACGCGTTCAAGTGCGTGATCGACTGCCAGACGGGCTCGCTTGACTGCAAGCAGACGTGCATCGACCCAGACATGAACTCGACGAGCCTCGGGGACTGGATGTGCGTGTGCCAGGCACCGTCAACCGACTTCGCTGTGGCGAAAGCGGCGATCTGCACGGTGGACCCGTGTGTGCACGACACGGAGAGCACCTGTTTGCAGGATTCGGCTGGGTGCCGTTGGTCGCTGATCCCGACGCCGACATGCTCGGAGGAGCAATGCACGGCGACGAAGGAGGTTGAGTGCGTGACGGACGCCGCCTGCGAATGGAGGTCGTACACCCCCACATCTGCCGGGGACGTCGTGGTGTATGAGATGCAAGCCGACATCCAACCATTTGCGGGCGCAACATGCGCCGGCATGGGCGGATGCTCTGCGTGCAGTACCATGCAGCCTGGTGCGTACGTTGCGTTCACGTCAGGATACGTCGTCAAACGTGATTCGCTGACGTGTTCAGTATGCGCGTCGCTTGGCGTGTCGCTGGCTTGGGACGAAGCGACAGGGGTGCTGGTGCTGGGAAGTGCGACCGGCGATGTTCTCGCGCAGGCGGTTGCGGGGCTGACGTTCAACACGCCATCAAGCGACGCAGCCAAGCGATCGATGGTGTGGAACTACGGCACGAACCCGACGGCATCCGACGCGGCTGGCTCCTGCACGACGCAGGCTGGAGTTGATTTGTCACTTGGATTCTGCATGCTGGAGAAGTGCAAGTACATCAACGAGACGACTTGCGAGGCGGACCCGTTCTGCGACTGGGTGGGCGGAAACACAGAGCCGTGCGTTGTGGCACCGTGTGTTGAGTATCCGACGGAGAAGGAGTGCAAAGCCGACCTTAAATGCCGCTACGACGTGGGGTCGTCGCCTGCCGTGTGCACGCCGGCTTACTGCTCGAAGTTCTTGGCGGCGAAGGATTGCGACTTGGACGCGGTGTGCATGTGGAATCAGACCGACCAATCCTGCGCGGAGAAGGACTGTTCGAAGTACGACGGCGACCGGTGCGCGTGCGAAGAAGAGCAGACCTGCTTCTGGGACGCGACGATCGCAGACGGGCGGTGCGTGAAGGAACAGTTCGGAACGTGCCCTGTCGTGGACGTGATCCTCCTTCTGGACGGATCGGCTTCGATGAGTCAGTCGTTCACACGGCACCCGCACGGATTCTACGCCATGATGGAGATGCTGCGAGACTGGATGAAGACGCTGCCTTTGACCGGGGAGAAGAGCTCCGTCGGTTCCGCTTCATCCGCCGCAAACGGTGGAATCCGGGTGGGTATCGTTCAGTTCAGCGGCGAAGCGCCCGTGAAAGACGCAGTCAGGACCCCCCCCGGCACGGGAACTTCGGGTGCGCTTTCCGGCGACCTGCAGGAGTTGATGGACGACGTGACGTGGCACGAGAACAACTTCTTGCAGGGCGGAACGTACATGGCGACCGGGCTGCAGTGGGCCGCCGACATGTTCAACGCGTCGCCCTTGGGACGGAAACGCGCGCTCTTCATCATCACGGACGGGAAGATCAAAGACGCCGACGGGATGACGGCAGCACGCACAATGCTCGACCAAGAATCAGTCGAAGTGTTCGGGGTTGTGCTGCGGAGGCAGATCACGCACACGACGACCGACACCGACGCCGAGACCGCGCTGCGACCGTTGACGTCGGACGTTCACGACGATCACTTTTTGAACCTGCAGATCGACGAGTTGCCGGAGCAGGTGCTGGACGGGATCTGCGACCCGAACTCCGTGTGGGGGGCGATCCTGAACCCAGGGGCCTCGGCTAGCGGCCGTGCGCCGTGCTCGCAGCATGTGGACCAGAGCACGTGCTCGCGGGATCCTGGGTGTGTGTACAGCAGCGTCGGGTTGTCGTGTGTTGACTCCGCGTGTTTGAAGCACTGCGACGAGCTGCAGTGCGACCAAGACACGGCGAACAACTGCTTCTGGAACGGGACAGCGAAGGCGGAAGGGTGCTACAAGCAGACGGTTTGCCCGTACCCGGATGCAAACGTGTGCAACGCGGACCAGTACTGCGAGTGGAACTCGACGTCGTCGCAATGCGAAGAAAAGGAGTGCACGCAACCGACCGAAGCGGAGTGCGAAGCGGACGCTGCGGGGTGCGAGTGGATTGCGTTGAACGCGACGTGCGCGAAGAAGCCTTGCAAGTACGACGACGAAGCCTCTTGCGCTGCGGATGGTGACTGCGAATGGGACGAGTGCAGCGGGTCAGATGCGACAGGAGGGTGCGAAGTGAAGCGCTGCGTCGGTTCGGACATGCAAACCGAGGCGGCCTGCCAAGCAGACCTGCACTGTGAGTGGTCGAACAACGCGTGCACAGCATCAGCCTGCGGGAAGCACAGCAGCGGCGAACGGTGCTGCAACCGAGAGGAGAACTGCAAGTGGGACGTGTCAGCGAGCCCAGCCCTGTGCGCTATCGAGCATTGCGCCAAGCTCAACGGGCAAGAAGACCCGTGCAACAGCGATCCTGGTTGTGAGTTCGAAGCGACGTCGAGCACGTGTGTGAAGCGGGAGTGCGTCGGGAGAGACGCGTGTGAGTGCCGTGGAGACCCGGAGTGCTACTACAACGCGGAAAATGCGTTTTGCACGGAGTCGGAGTACGGACTGTGCCCGACGATGGACCTCGTGATCGTCGTTGACGCGTCTGCAAGCACGGGCCAGGCGTTCGGTCGCCACCCACACGGGTTCGTCGGAATCATGGAAGTCCTGCGTGACTGGATGCGGGAACTCCCGCTCTCAGGCGAAGCATCGTCGGTCGGCACTGCCGCCGCCGCACAGCAACGAATTCGTGCTGCCCTGATCCAGTTCGCTGGTACGGACGCGCAGGGTACCAGCGCCGGTGAATCCCGCGCCACGAGCGCGCCAACCGGCACCGGTACCGGTGGCCGGCTTTCCGGCGTGCTCACCGAGCTTGAGGCGGACATCGACTGGCACGAGGACAACTTCTACAGCGGCGGGACGATGATCAAGAAGGGGATTGAACTGGCGGTGACGGCGTTCGGGCTGTCGCCGAAGGACGGCCGGAAGAAGGTGCTGCTGATCATCGGTGACGGGAAGCTGGTCGACGCTGACAGCTTGGCCCCTTCAAGGGCCGGTCTCGAAAAGGCTGGTGTTGAGGTATCAATTTTCAATGTTTTGTTGTCGAACAGGTCCCTGTTTTGTGAGAAATACTCATGTGTAGTTGGCAGCGTACTACATGAAACTTAACAAAGCAGGTGAGTTCCGCTGAGTGCGCACACAAACAAAAGAAAGCGCCATACGATTTTTTTGATCCCGGCTGTGCGCACAAATAGAGAACTTTTTGATTGTATATTCGAAGATCTTAGAAGATTAATACTATTCCGACGAGAACTAACACTTGTACAAAGGTTATTACCCCGTCGCTCCCGAGAAAAACACCGTAATTTTACCCCTCGCTTGCCCACCCACCCTTGCTCATTTTTTCGCCTCTAGGCAAAAACCCGTTTTCACATTTCTTCAAGTCCAGTGTCCTGAGGCGTCACGACGAAGTTCGTGGCATATACACACAATAATCTCTGCATGACCTTTCTACGTTTGTTACGCACCATCAATCTGGCATCACGCAGCAGCAAGGACGAGAGCAGCCATCAGAGGAGGAGAGTATATTCGATATAAGACGCTAGTCTTAGAAGATTAGTATTAACCGACTAATGATATGCTGTGAAACACGGCCTCTCGCTCCCGAGTGGCACACACACGAAGATCATTAACAGCTGATTCGTTTTCTACTTACCCTTTTCCGCAGCGGCACTGAGACTGGAGCTAATTGCAGCACGAGACGCACGACACCAAGGAGGCAGGGCTTACGCTCCGTTTTCGGTCTCAAAGAAAATACGTGTGGGCGCTTAAGGTTCGAGGGGGAAAAAAACGTTTCCCCTCGTGTGCGACGGCAAAAAAAAAAATAGCGTCGCTAGGTAGCTACTGGACTTGGCGACACCTGGCTGTGCGGCCTTGACCACTAGTGGGCCTAGACACCCCTGCGTGTGGACCAATAAATCAACATCCACATGTGGTACCTGTGGATCCACACGTGGGGGAACAAAATCCAAAAAGAATTAACGTACCTGTGGAAATCCACACGTTCCACACGTGGAGCGTAAGCCCTGCAAGGAGGAGAAAATTATTCACTAAGTTTACAACCAACGAACAGGTGTTCAGCGTCGTGGTTCGCCGATACACGCAAGCGTCTGTGCAGGACCAGGCTGCGGCAACGTCATTGCAGAGCATCACGACTGTGCCGCAAGCGGACCATTTCGCCAGCGTTGAGCTCGACAACCTGCACGGGAACGTGCTTTCACAGCTGTGCGACGTCAACACCGGCTTCGGCAGATTTGTTGGTGTCGGCGGAACAGGTTTGAACGGAACGTCGACAACCAGCGGCGGACACAGGCCTTGCTCACAGTACACAGGCAAGGCAATGTGCATCACTGACTCAGACTGCGCATGGCTCGAATCTACCGCGTCGTGCGCTGACACGCCTTGCATGCACCATTGCGCCAAGCAAGAGTGCGAGGCCGACACGCCGAACCAATGCGTTTGGAACACGGCAACAGCCGAGTGCGGACGTGTGATCTATGACCCGTGCGATATCCACTCAGGTACCAATATGTCACTCTTTCTCTCTCTCTCTCTCTCTCTCTCTCTCTCTCTCTCTCTCTCTCTCTCTCTCTCTCTCTCTCTCTCTCTCTCTCTCTCTCTCTCTCTCTCTCTCTCTCTCTCTCTCTCTCATGATTCGCGCCACTTCCTCCTGCGAGCGAGTCTCGGAACAATAGTCAATGCTGTGACTCAGCATGTTGGGTGTTCGCATCGGGAGCTTTGAACAGCTATCAATCAGGACAAGGTCGTTGCACAGAGGGAGCCTGCCACATTCCTCGGGTGTGATTTTTCCGCTTGTGCAGAGACTCACTTGTTGCGGTCGGGGCGGAATAGTTGAGTTGCAGCTCTTGACAAAGATAGACGGGAAAAAGAAGCTGTTTTTATTCTGCGCTTTTTCTCACGACTGCTTTCGGCTTTGTAGGTTCTCCCGACTCCCCAATTCGTGGTTAGCACAAACCAAGGTCTAGTCAGCTATTCCCTGCAGTATTAGCACACTTTCAAAAAAACTTCCACCCACCGCACGCCGCCGGATGGAAACACTCAGTATTCTCTCAGTATTGATCCGACTGCCGGATGCAGACGCTTGCAGGACCGCAAAGCAGAAGGTGACACACACACAATGTACTTCGTGGGACGGAGTGTGCATAGTGCGTTGCTCAGGGTGGTCGAAGGCCTGACCATCACACTAATGCAACAAATGCCCTGGTCCTGGCCCACGCCTGATGCTGCAACCTCTTAACCCGGGCGGCGGCGCTTTGGCATGAGTCATGAACCTCAAGGGGAGCAGCGCGAGAGGCATCATCCACGCTTCAAAGGCCCACACACTAATGCAACAAATTTACGACTCGGTGTCGGTCACAAACAGTCCCGGACATGGCTAGCCATAATCCCATAGCGAAAGTGTACACCAAATGTACAACCCGCAACCACGTAGCCCTTTCTTGCTCTAAGAGAACCCATTCAACAACGGCCACCCCCGGAATTTCAAGCGAAACTTTAACTCTGAAAATCTATCGTCACGGGGGACGATTCATGTTAACCGGAATTTCATGCGAACTCTTTTTTAACTCTGAAAATCTATCGTCACGGGGGACGATTCATGTTAACCGGAATTTCATGCGAACTCTTTTTTAACTCTGAAAATCTATCGTCACGGGGGACGATTCATGTTAACCGGAATTTCATGCGAACTCTTTTTTAACTCTGAAAATCTATCGTCACGGGGGACGATTCATGTTAACCGGAATTTCATGCGAACTCTTTTTTAACTCTGAAAATCTATCGTCACGGGGGACGATTCATGTTAACAACGGTCACACGGACGACCCTAACACCGCGGAATTTCATGCGAACTCTTTAACTCTGAAAATCTATCGTCACAGGAAACGTGCCGGCTTGCGAGGCAGCAATGTGCATGATCGATACGGACGGAGTGACGTGCTTGCCAGTGCCGTGCAACCACATCACGGAGACGAGCTGCGTGGCGGACACGGAGGACTGCGTGTGGGACAACGTCGAAAACCTCTGCGACCTCCGTGAATGCGCGTACGTGACGGAAGGCGTCTGTGACGCGGACACGGAGTGCATGTGGATCAGCCCCGCGGAGGCTGTGGCGACGTCGACTGGGGAGGCGGCGGAAGCGTACTCGAAGGGGCAGCCGTTGCTACCGTTTGCGGACTTGACGTGCACGGCTGGCGGGTGCGACGCGGCGAAGTGCACGTCGGCGATCAAAGGAGCGGCTGTGAGCATCGTGAGCGGGTACTCGAAGGGGAAAGACGTGCTGGCCTGCGACGGCTGCGACGCGCTGGGAGTGAAGGCAGTTTGGCAGGCGGGCAGCGGGATTCTGTACCTGTCGTCGTTGTCGGCTGCGTCGGACCTGCCCGTGTCGGACTACGCGCAGGCGGTGGCGTCGGTGACGTTCACGACGACGTCGGAATCCGGGGCTGCGCGCTCGATTGGGTGGAACTACGGGCAAGGATCACTGGCTGCGGCGACGGGACGGTACTACCGGTACTACGCGTGCGGAGGGAACAGCGGGAACAAGCTGTGCACGTGGAAGGAGGCGAAAGCGGCGTGCGAAGGCGCTTCGTTGCTCGGCAGCGCCGGGTACCTGATGACGATCACCGACGAGGCTGAGACAGCCGTCGGGCTGGGCAAGACGGCAGGCGACGGGTGGATCGGCGCGAGCAGATCCGGCGGGTCGTGGAAGTGGGCTGGGGGACCGGAAAGCGGACAGCCCCTCTCGTACACAAACTGGATGGCAGGCGAACAGACGACTACCGACGGGACTGCCGCGTACCTGCGATGGCCGTCGGTGGAGTGGACCGCTGTCGACTCCACGAGCACGACCTCCAGCGGATACGCGTGCGAGTGGGACGCGCCGGCAGGGTGCACGGGGGTGTCCGGAACGATGACCGCCGTTTCCGGAACGTGCCAGGTGAAGAAGTGCTTGCAGGAAACGCAGACCGAGTGCGTGGCGGACCCGTACTGCGAGTGGAAGGACGCGGCGGTGGCGCCGGCGGACCCGTGTGTGCAAAAGCCGTGCACGGAGGTCATGGAGGAGCTGGCGTGCGACCACAAGGAAGGGTGCGAGTGGATCGCGTCAGTGTCCCCGTCCATGTGCGTGGAGGAGCCGTGCGCGAAGCTGAAGGACCAGCCGACCTGCGATGCAAACAGCGACTGTCTGTGGGACGACTCGAAGCTGGAGGTGAAGTGCGTGACGAAGGTGTGCAACGACCTGGATAAGTGTTCGTGCGTTGCGGACGACGACTGCTACTGGAAGATCGACGCGAAGGGCGCCGAGTCGTGCCGGGAGGTGACGTTCGGGCAATGCCCGACGCTGGACGTGGTGCTGGTGTTCGATGGGTCGAGCAGCATGGGACACCCGTTTGGGCACCACCCCCACGGGTACTACGCGATGCTGGAGATGGTGCGGGCGTGGCTGACGACGGTGCCGCTCAGCGGCGAACCGGCGTCGATGGGCGCGGGCTCCGCGGCTGGAACGGAGAAGGTGCGGGTTGCGCTGGTGCAGTTCTCCGGGCGGCAGGAGTTTTACAACGCGGCGACGAACTCGTTCACGGGCCCGGTCATCAGCAGCGTTGCGACGGCGCCTGTCGGGATCGGAACGCAGGGTCGGCTGTCCGGAGATCTCGCGGAATTGAGCGCGGACGTCGACTGGCACGAGGACAACTTTTTGGAAGGCGGCACCTTCATCTCGAAGGCGCTCACGACCGCGGGGACGATCTTCACGACGCAATCCCCGCCTGGACGGAAGCGCGTGCTGCTGATCGTCACCGACGGGATGCTCCAAGACGCGGATTCCCTCGCTGCCGCTCGGCAAGCGCTGGACGGGTACCAGGTGCAAACCTTCGGCGTCGTCCTTCGTCGCTACGCCGCTGCGACCAAAACGGACACCGACGCGGAGTTGACCCTGCGTCCTGTCGTGTCGCCGGTGGCGTCGGATCACTTTTTGAACGTGCAACTCGACGAGTTCGCGGAGAAAGTCCTGAACGGGATCTGCGACCCGAACGGTGCTTGGGGCGCGCTCGTGGTCGAATCGAGCGGATCAGGCGTGCAGGGCCACCAACCGTGCAAAGACTACTTGGACAAGGTCCCCTGCGCCGCGGATTCGGGCTGTTCTTGGTCGGACGTGTTGACGGCGTGCCTCAGATCGGCGTGCGTTGTGCACTGCGAGAAGGTGGAGTGCGACGAAGACACCGCGAACTCGTGCGCTTGGGACGCCACGTCGAAGGAGTGCTTCACCGCGGAAAAGTGCCCGCATCCTGAACCAGCGTGCATTGCGGACCCGGAGTGCACGTGGGACACAACCGCGCTGAAGTGCGTCGAAACACCGTGCGCCCACCCGGACGAGAACAGCTGCATCGCCGACAAGACGTACAAGTGCGAGTGGTCGTCGGTGAACCAAGCATGCGCAGAAAGACCGTGCCAACACGAGACGAAGCAGGCGTGTTCAGGCGATGCAGAGTGCCTGTGGGAAGAAGCGTGCGCTGAGCCGGTGGACCACATGTGCGTGATCAAACCGTGCCAACACGTGGCACAGACGGACTGCGAGCTCGACGCCATGTGCGATTGGACGACGGCATGCGCGATCAAACCGTGCGCGCAGTACCCCGACGAGAAGTGCTGCAACACCGACGAAGACTGCCACTGGGACGTGGCGCAGTCGCCGGCGATGTGCAGTCAGCTGCCTTGCCGAAAGCTGTCGGCGGAGGACCCGTGCAACGCGGAGAGAGAGTGCATGTGGGACGGCGCCGGCAGCCAGTGTGTGGAGAAAAGCTGCGAGAAAGTCGGGGGTGACGAGCGATGCCCGTGTGAAGCGGACCCGGATTGTTACTTCGTGTCGACTCCGACTACGCCGGACGCGTTCTGCACGTTCCAGAGATACGGAACGTGCCCGACTCTTGATGTCGTGGTCCTGGTAGACGGCGGAGCGTCGATGTCTCGATCGTTCGGACGCCACCCGCACGGTTTCCACGCGTTGGCTGAGGTTGTTCGGGACTGGGCGAGAACTCTTCCTTTGGACAGCGCGGCAGTGACCGGCGCGACGACACCGATTGGAGGGACTAAGAAGGTCCGACTTGGACTGGTCCAGTTCGCTGGTTCGTCGCAATGGCCGGCAAGCGACGAGAAGCAAGCGCTTGTTGCCCCCGCGTCTGTTGCTGGGACGAGCGGCGGGCGCCTGACCGGCAAACTCGACGAAATCGCCGCCGACTTGGACTACTTCGAAGCCCACTTCATGGGCGACGCCGCGAAGTCGTACCAGCCGGCACCCCAGACGACTTACCTCCTCGCCGGACTCAACAAAGCAGCCAGCTTGTTCAAGACGTCGCCAGTCGACGGCCGCCGCCGCGTGCTCATCGTCCTCAGCGACGGGGGGCTCGACGACAAGGACCAGTACAACGCCGTCAAAAAGCAGCTGGAGCAAATGCAAGTTGAGGTGTTCGGAGTTGCGGTCCGACCGCTCTCCGTGAAAGCACCCGTGGATGAGAAGGCGGAGGCGGACCTGCGCGACTACGCCGTCAGCGAGCCGTCCACGGAGCACGTGAAAGGGCTGCAGGTATACCGATTTCTCACCCGTTGCGCTCCTCCAAGTGTACTTCGAGTTTTGTATCCAACATCTTGCTTCAACTGTACCCGCGAGCGCCCTACGAATGTTCTTGAACTCACACGCAGCACTTACTCAACCGAGACACTCCCGAGTTATTACAGCACATTTCCTTCAGCTTGTGACGAACCACCCTAGCCCAGTGCTGGCTGCAAACGTGCAAACGTTTGCGCAAACGTTTGCGTTTGCGTTTGCAGATCTGGCAGATGCCGTTTGCAAACGTTTGCAAACGGCAACAGCCTAGCGGCCTAACCTTGCACTGCTGCTAGGCTGCTAGCGATGGATAGACACATGCGAGCGATTTTTGACGTGGGCGAGTAACATTTATGCTCTCGTGAGTGCAGCAGTGGTAGTAGGATGTCGACAACTCCCAAAGGAAAAGGATTTGTTGTTTCTGTTGGTCCCCTTATCGTACTTCTGCTATGGAGGTTTTATCACAGGCGTCCCCTCCACGAAGCCGCCGCCGCTCTCAGCCCGCAGGGGAAAACGGAGGTCGACACCAACGCGACAGAGGGATTGGCGAAGGTCCTCGCTTCTTTCTGGACGACACGACCAGCTCTGTGCGTTGGCTGAGCACTCCGACTGCCTCACCGTACCAGAGGGACTAGCTTTGAAAGCAGCAAACAAGCTTGAGGAGATCTGGGTGGCACGCATTTGGCACCAAGTGGCTGTGATTGCAGGCGGTAACAAATAAAGAAATTATTAGCCAGCCCAGGGCGGTCGGTGTACGCAGTGAAGGACAACAAGCAGCGAAGCAGCATGGGGATAAAAACTGCAGATTTCCTCGTGCGGCTGAACTACAACAACAGGAACACGCCGAGACTCTCCCACCGTATAAACCCTGTAAAGCCGTAATGACGTTTGCAAACGTTTGCAGCGTTTGCACTGCAAACGTTTGCCGTTTGCAGATTCGGTGCAAACGCGTTTGCAGCCGTTTGCAGCCAGCACTGCCCTAGCCTAGGCTAGGTGGTCTCAAACGCTCCGAAGATCCCGAAAATCCAAAATTGCCGCAGAATGTGAAAAGAAGGAAGAATCACCTCCACGGTGCGATTCCCAGTGCTCCCGCTAACGAAAAAGTGCGAGGAATTCCTCAAGAAAAAGAGGCTCGAAAAAAGAGGGTGAGGAATTCCTCATGAGGAATTCCTCACCTTTTTCCCGTTGGTGGAATCGTGTAGCCAAAGCACTGCATCACAGTCTACTCATGGGCTGGCGGGCAGAAGTCTGGGGCTGCCACGGGGGTTGGAGCCGAGAAAGAGAGTCGAGGATCAGAAGCAGCCCTGGATTTCTTGACAGATTCTCTCCAAGTCGACACAAGTGCCTTGTTCCATGTGATCTCTGGTCTGCGTCTACTCGTGCCAATGATTCACCAGCACGCAGTGTCGAGTGGTGGTTGAATTTGAAATGGGCTGTTGCTTCCAGGAATGTGCAGTGTTTCTTGTGACAAACAGACTGAGAAGTGCAAACTTTCTCCACCTGTACCGTACCGTTCGCCGGGGCAAAGCCCCCCGGACCCCCCCTGGAGAAAAGCTTTCTCGGTCTCAGAGCGGCAAAAGAAAGTTGGTCGGGAATCCAAGGCAAAAGCGAAGGGATAACCTGCACAACACGGGGGGTGAAAATTTTTGGGGGGCACTAGGGGGGCCCACGTACCCCCTTTTTTTTGGGACAAAAATTATAAGAGGTGGTTGCTCAAGCTTTTCGTGCCGCGGAAAATTTTGTTGTCTTTATACATGTTCCCCGGATGTTGCCCCACATTTTTCCTCCCCAGATTGGCTGATTTTCGAGCCTCCAGATGAACATCGTACTTTTCATGAACGGTTTACTGGGGAAATGCACTTCGCGTTTTTTTTTGCCCAGATACCATTTTTTTGAGATTTTCGCAATCATGGGTTTTGAGCTAAAAACCCACACCTTCCTCCCGAAAACATCATTTTTTCTAGGTGTAATGCCATGTTTTGGACAGCTCGTGCATTTTGGCGACCTCTTTCACCATCCAAAAATCCACTTATGGTGTGCCAGTCGATCTCAAGAGTTTGCAAATAATGCGGTGTGGAAGGTGGGATAGCTCAGGAAACTGCAAAACGCGCCACCTAGAGGGTGGGTTAGCTCGGGAAATTGTGATTTGCGCGTTGTAGAGGGGTAGGATAGCTCAGGAAATCGCAAAAATCGTCATCTAGGGGGTGGGATAGCTCGGGAAATCGCAAAAAAACGCGTTCTAGAGGGTGGGATAGCTCAGGAAGTTGCAAAAAGCGCGTTGTAGAGGGTGGGATAGCTCGGAAAATTGCAAAAAGCGTGTCCTAGAGGGTGGGATAGCTCAGGAAGTTGCAAATGGCACCATCTAGAGGGTGGGATAGCTCGGGAAATCGCAAAAAACGCGTTGTAGAGGGTGGGAAAGCTCAGGAAATCGCAAAAACTCATTGTTGAGGGTGGGATAGCTCGGAAAATTGCAAAAAGCGCGTCCTAGAGGGTGGGATAGCTCAGGAAATTGCAAAAGGCACCATCTAGAGGGTGGGATAGCTCGGGAAATTGCAAAAAGCGCGTTGTAGAGGGTGGGATAGCTCAGGAAATTGCAAAAGGCACCATCTAGAGGGTGGGATAGCTCGGGAAATCGCAAAAAACGCGTTGTAGAGGGTGGGATAGCTCAGGAAATCGCAAGAATCGTCACCTGGAGGGTGGGATAGCTCGGGAAATTGCAAATAACGCGTTCCAGAGGGTGGGATAGCTCGGGAAAGTGCAAAAAGCGCGTTGTAGAGGGTGGGATAGCTCGGAAAATTGCAAAAGGCACCATCTAGAGGGTGGGATAGCTCGGGAAATTGCAAAAAACGCATTGTAGAGGGTGGGATAGCTCAGGAAGTTGCAAAAAGCGCGTTGTAGAGGGTGGGATAGCTCAGGAAATCGCAAAAATCGTCATCTGGAGGGTGGGATAGCTCGGGAAATTGCAAAAAACGCGTTCCAGAGGGTGGGATAGCTCGGGAAAGTGCAAAAAGCGCGTTGTAGAGGGTGGGATAGCTCGGAAAATTGCAAAAAGCGTGTCCTAGAGGGTGGGATAGCTCAGGAAATTGCAAAAGGCACCATCTAGAGGGTGGGATAGCTCGGGAAATTGCAAAAAGCGTCATCTAGAGGGTGGGATAGCTCGGGAAATTGCAAAAAGCGTGTCCTAGAGGGTGGGATAGCTCGGGAAATTGCAAAAGGCACCATCTAGAGGGTGGGATAGCTCGGGAAATTGCAAAAATCGTCATCTGGAGGGTGGGATAGCTCGGGAAATTGCAAAAAACGCGTTCCAGAGGGTGGGATAGCTCGGATAGTTGCAAAAAGCGTGTCCTAGAGGGTGGGATAGCTCAGGAAATCGCAAAAGATGCATTGTAGAGGGTGGGATAGCTCGGAAAATTTCAAAAAGCGCGTCCTAGAGGGTGGTAGCTCAGGAAATTGCAAAAGGCACCATCTAGAGGGTGGGATAGCTCGGAAGATCGCAAACACGACTTTGCCGAAGAGCATGATACAGTGACAAAAGAAGAGTCTCAAATTAGTGCCCTCGAGTCCTTGTATCTGAGCCAGCTCTTGGAGTTAGCCAAAGTGTGTGAAGCAGCTCCGCCAACTCAACGTTCGAAGAAGGATGTCCTGGTCTAGTTGCTGAGTCCTCACTTTGGAGAGCTCGAAGAAGAAGTTCGAACCATGATGGCAAAGAACGAGCAGTCTCGGGGCGGAGCAAAAGAAAAGAAGAAGCGTGCCCGTGCCTCGCAGGGCCCGTCCTCCCCCTTACCGAGGAGGAAGCGAGCTACGCCGGGGAAGCCCCTTTGAAAACGTGCCCTGTTCTGTCCCTTGGCTTTTGGTGGTTTGCGAAAGAGCCGGCTCCGTCTTGCATGGCATGCTACTTATCAAGGCATCCGGAAAACGATGTGACACAGGAAACGGCTGGCTTGGTCTTCCTTGTACGGCATGGAAACCATTATTTAGCAAGCCGGCAAAAAGAAACTGCGGCAAAAAAGCCATTTTCTCCAGAATTCCAGTTCCATATTCCTCAAATAGCCAACTTCGTTTCGTTTCTCCGAAAATTTGGTCTAGCATCTCCCTCGAATGCGCGATTAGATCTACTTTCCTGTGAAGTTCCCCTTTTTCCATGGTAATTGCCCAGGGGACACTGTGCCGAGCAGGAGATTTTTGAGAAGATGTTCGATCCGAGGGCGGAACCACCTTCCTACCACCCTAACTACTCCACAGTCGTATTTTTTGGGGGGTTTTGCATGAAGCATCTCCCTCGAATGCGCGATTAGATCTACTTTCCTGTGAAATTCCCCTTTTTCCATGGTAATTGCCCAGGGGACACTGTGCCGAGCTGGAAATTCTTTGAGAAGGTGTTCGATCCGAGGGCTGAACCACCTTCCTACCACCCTAGCTACTCCACAGTAGTGTTTTTTGGGGGTTTTGCATGAGTTTTCCAGCTGAAACGCGGTAAAAGAGCCCTCATAATTTTTGTCCCAAATTGCCCCATTGTAGCTTGCCTTGCGTGGGCCCCCCTAGGGGGCACCAAAAAAAAACAAGCCCCAAACAGGTTTTGGATTTCCTCACCAAAAGTGAGGTTAGCGGGAGCACTGGCGATTCCCTATAAAAACACAACACACGCAACCCACAGGTGGATGAGGTAGGAGCGGCGTTGGAGGCGCTGTGCGACCCGAACGACGTGTGGGGCAAGTTCGTGGCGGAAAGCGAGGGAACGACCCGGCAACCGTGCACGCTGCACACCGCGAAGCCGATTTGCAACAAGGATGCGGGCTGCGTGTGGTTCGACTCGACGCTGTCCTGCGGAGACACCCCCTGCGTGCAGCACTGCGGTGAGCTGGTGTGCAACGCCGACACGGCGAACGCGTGCCAATGGAACACGACGATCCAGATGTGCGAAAAAGAGCAAATCTGCGCGCTGGATGAAACGCGTTGCCCGACGGACCCTGGTTGTGAATGGGACACCACGGCGAAGACTTGCACACCGAAGAGCTGCACGCATGAGAACCAGCAAGGGTGCGTGGCGGACCCGGATGATTGCAGGTGGGACGCGATCGAGCAGAAGTGCGAGGAACAGCCGTGCAGTTACGACAACGCGGACGAGTGCACACTCGACGGCGACTGCGAGTGGATCAAGCCGTTGATCGAGTGCCAGCCGAAGAAGTGCAACTACGTCACGCGTGACACGTGCTTGAACACGATCCCCGGGCAATGCGAGTGGCAGGGAGCACAAGGTCCGTGCGTGACAGCACCGTGCAAGGAGTACTCGGACGAAATGACGTGCAACGGCGACGTCGAGTGCGCGTGGGGGACGGATTGCGAGGTGGTGTACTGCGCGCGGTACAACTCAACGAGCCCGTGCGACGCCGACGGAAAGTGCATGTGGAGTGCAGCGGACACCAGGTGCGTGGACAAGGTGTGCGACGCGTTCAACGACGACCAGTGCAGGTGCCAACGCGACCCGGACTGCTTCTGGGGCGAGAAGTCGTGCAAGACGGCGAAGTTCGGCGAATGCCCGACGCTGGACGTGGTGGTCGCGGTCGATGGTTCGGCTTCCATGCGATCCTCGTTCGGAACGCACCCGCACGGATTCTACGGGATGATGGAGATGGTGAAGGACTGGACGAAAACGCTGAGTCTGAGCGGCGAAGCAGCGGGGACGACGTCCTCGGCGACGGCCGCAGGGAAGACCCGCGTCGGGATCGTGCAGTTCAGCGGGAAACCGGCGATCCTCATCCCCGCGACGAACATCGTGGACGGGGCGCAGAAGGCGCCGACTGGAACCGGGACGGGCGGACGGCTGTCCGGCGACATCGCGGAAATCGTGGGGGACCTGGACTGGCAGGAGACGAACTACATGCAGGGTGGGACGTACATCCGCGCTGCGCTCGACGTCGCAGCGGACATGTTCCTTGCGTCGCCCGCGGGCAGAACGAAGGTTTTGTTGGTGATCACCGATGGACAGGTTCAGGACGCAGACAACCTGTCGCCTGCGCGTGGGCGGCTGGAGATGGTCGGGGTGAAAACGTTCGGCGTCGTGCTGCGCAGGTTCGACACGCACACGAAGGACGACTTGGACGCGGAGGTGACTCTGAAAACGCTGGTGTCGATCCCGCAGGTGGAGCACTACTACAACGTCATGATCAGCGACTTGCCCGACGTTCTCGGCGGGCTGTGCGACCCGAACAGTATGTGGGGCAAGTTCATCGCTGTGACGGAGACGCAGCAAGCCGGAGTGCACCGGCCGTGTGGAAACTACGTGCACAAGGAAAACTGCGTGGCTGATCCTGGCTGCGTGTACGAGGCAGTTCTGACTGCGTGCGTCGACACGCCGTGCATGAAGCACTGCGAACAAGCGTCGTGCGACGCGGACACGGCGAACACGTGCGAGTGGAACGCTGCGGACGAAGCTTGCTACAAAGGAGAGGTCTGCCCGCACGGGTCTGAAGCGCTGTGCACGGGGGACTACGAGTGCATGTGGACGCAATCGGGGGAGTGCGTGGAACGCGGGTGCTCGCACCCGGACGAGAACAGCTGCCTCGCGGAGACGGACTACGACTGCGTCTGGAAGGCAGCGGAGCAGGAGTGCGTGCTCCGACCGTGCCAATACGACGCGGAAAACGAGTGCGTGGCGGACGGCGCTTGCGAGTGGAGCGGGATCTGCGGGGACCCGAAGATGTGCGTGGAGAAGTTGTGCCAGTACACGGACGAGGCAACCTGCGGTGGCGTGTCGCTGTGCGAGTGGAAAGGAAGCGCGTGCGCAACGAAGCCGTGCGTGCAGCACCCGAACGAAAAGTGCTGCAACACGAACGAGGATTGCTATTGGAACGTCGACGCGGCACCGGCTGTGTGCAGCGAGGAGCCGTGCAGGCTGTTCGAGACGGACGCGACGTGCGACGCTGAGCGCTCGTGCATGTGGGACGGGGCGGCGGCGAAGTGCGTGGAGAAGGAGTGCGAGAAGCTGGACGGGCAGTGCGCGTGCAACGCAGACCCGGACTGCTACTGGCTGGTGCCGGAGGCGTCGTCTTCCGGGGGGGCTGCGCGGTGCGCGTTCCAAAGATACGGGAAGTGTCCGACGTTGGACGTGATGCTGCTGATCGACGGCGGAGCTTCGATGTCGCGGAAGTTCGGGAGGCATCCGCACGGGTTTTTCGCGTTGACCGAAATGGTGCGGGACTGGGCAATCTCCCTTCCCCTCACGAACGAAGCCGCCGGGACGCCACCAGCTGCCGGGACACGGGCTGTGCGCGTTGCAATCGCGCAGTTCGCGGGCAGTGAAGTCTGGGGATCGGGAGACGAACGGCAGATCCTGACGGCGAGCGGAAGCGGGACGAGCGGAGGGAAGTTCACGGGTTCGAAGCCGGAGCTGCTGGCGGACATCGACGCGCATGAAGACAACTTCATGGGGGCGAGCGCAACGCTGCAGCCGGTGCCGCAGACGACGTACCTGTTGGGTGGCCTGAACAAGGCGGTGAACTTGTTCCGAACGTCGCCGGTTGACGGGCGACGAAGGGTGTTGATCGCGATCGCGGACGGAGAACTGGTGGACAAAGACAGTTTGAAAACACCGCTGGCGGAGTTGGCGCAAGCGCAAGTCGAAGTGTTCGGGTTGGTGATCCGCCCCGCGTCCACGCACACGGTGGTGGACACGACGGCGGAAGAATCGGTGCTGGCGGTCGTCGGGGAACCGAAGACGGAACACTTGCGGAACCTGGTGATCGACGATGTGCCCGCAGTGCTGGCGGCGCTGTGCGACCCGAACGACGAGTGGGGGAAGTTCGTGGCAGCGAACGACGAGAGAGAGCCGTGCACGTTGATGACGGACAAGGACACGTGCAACAGAGATGCGAGCTGCGTGTGGTACGACTCGACGCTGTCGTGCGGAGACTCGCCGTGCCTGAAGCACTGTGAACAGGCGGTGTGCGAGAAAGACGCGGACATCAACTTGTGCGTGTGGAGCAACGGGTTGTGCGAGAAGGAAGAAGTCTGCGCTCACGCGGCGGCGCCCGAGTGCGACGCCGACGACAAATGCGAGTGGAACGCGACGGCAAGCGTGTGCATCGGGATGACGTGCAAGCACGACAACGAACAAGGGTGCCTCGCGGACGCGAACAACTGCGCTTGGGACAACCTTGGACAGGTGTGCCACGTCCGGCCGTGCGACTACGACAACGCAGACGAGTGCGATCTGGACAACGACTGCGAATGGAACGTGGACTCGGTCATTTGCGAGCCGAAGAAGTGCCTGTACACGGAGGAGGAGCCGTGCGAAGAAACGATCCCGGGGCTCTGCGAGTGGAAGAAGGTCCTCGACGACTACGAGTGCGTGGTGAAGCCGTGCCGCGGCTACTCGGACGAAAAGTCGTGCCACGGGGACTTCAAATGCGAGTGGACGACAGCGGTCGCTCCCGGGCAGTGCGAAGAGAAGTACTGCAGGAGATACTGCGACGACGCATCCTGCGACGAGCGCGACTGCACGGCGGACCCGGAGTGCGTGTACAACGAAGACGAGTTGTGCGTGGAAAAAGTGTGCTCTGAGCTGGCCGACGCGTGCGAGTGCAGGAAAGACACGGAATGCTTCTGGATGGTCGCGACGGGAACCTCAGGCGCGGAAGCGTCGTGTGTCGACGCACGGTACGGAACGTGCCCGCAGCTGGACGTGGTCGTCGTTTTCGACGGCTCCGCTTCGATGAGACAGATCATGGGGCGTCACCCGCACGGGTTCTTCGCGATGGTCGAGATGTTGAAGACGTGGGTGTCTGCGTTGCCGCTGACGGGAACGAAGGCGGGGGAACCCAGCGCGGCGGGTAACTTGATGCGGGTGGCGTTCATCCAGTTCAGCGGAGCGCCGACGGCGCCTGTCACGGGGACGGTGGCGGGTTCAGCGATCAAGACGCCGTCGGGAGTGGGGACGAGCGGGCGTCTGTCGGGTGATGTTGCTGAGTTGAAGGCGGATCTGAGCTGGCACGAGGACAACTACATGGAGAAGGGAACGTACGTTGCGCTCGGGTTGGAGATGGCGGCGTCGACGCTGGCGGCTGCGCCTGCCGACGGGAGGAAGAAGGTGGTTTACATCATAACAGATGGCGAGCTGCAGGATGCGGACGTGCTCGCTCCGTCGCGGGCGAAAGTCGCGTCTGCCGGAGGTGAAGTGTTCGGTATCGTGGTCCGTCGTTTCGCAACCAGAACGCAGGTCGACGAACTCGCGGAGGAATCTCTGAAGCGCATCGTCTCCGCCGTGCAGGAGAACCACTTCGTGAATGTCGACATGGACGAACTCGCGTCTGCGGATGGTCCGCTGACGCACCTGTGCGACCCCACGTCCGAGCTCGGATCGTCGCTTGCCATGGGTAGCGGCGGCGGCGTGCACCAGCCGTGCTTGAAGTACATGGTGAAGGCAACGTGCAACGTCGACGCGGGTTGCGTGTGGTCCGAAGCGCAGCTGTCGTGCGTGAACTCACCCTGCGTCGCCCACTGCGACGAAGCGGCATGCGACGCGGACGTCGACAACGGTTGCACGGGCGGATGGAACGCAGCTGCATCCACCTGCTACCGGAACCCGAAGTGCGCGTACCCTACCCAAGGGGAATGCGAGAAGTACACGGAGTGCGCATGGGCAGACGCGGCTTGCGTTGAAGCGCCGTGCAGCCACATAACGGAAGACGGGTGCCTTGCCGACACGGAGTACATCTGCGAGTGGAAGGACCCGGCGACGTGCCGCGTGAAGCCGTGCGCGAGGCACACGGCACAGGGAGAATGCGAACAAGACACCAAGGACCTCTGCCAGTGGACGGCTGCTGACGTGTGCGTGCAACAGCCGTGCGCGTACAGCAACGCCACCGACTGCACGGGTGATGCATACTGTGAATGGCTCGACACGCAGACTTGCGTGGTGCGGCAGTGCGTGGAATACGTGGACGACCGAGCATGCGACGCTGACGCCCGCTGCCACTGGGACATTGCGGCGCCGCCGGGCAGCTGTCAACTAACGCGTTGCGCTCGATACGAGACGAACGTAGACTGCGGGCTCGACACCGGCTGCGTCTGGGACGATGCAATCACGAACACGGCGACTGGGCAGACGGGAGTGTGCGTCGAGAAGACGTGCGGCGACGTGGCAGAGCGGTGCAAGTGCGTGCTGGACCCGAACTGCTTCTGGTCGACGTCGGCTGCGCGGTGCGAGGAGCAGGTGTTCGGGAAGTGTCCGACGCTGGACGCAGTTCTGCTGCTCGACGGCTCCGGGTCGATGAGCCTATCGTTCGGCCGGCACCCGCACGGATTCTTCGCCATGATGGAGATGGTCCGAGACTGGCTGAAGACACTGCCGCTGAGCAAGGAGCCCGCATCAACGGGAGCAAACTCGCAGGTGACCGGACAGGTACGCACACGTCATTTTCCTTCAAATCAGTTTTCGCACCCAACAAAAGATCTCAGTCTGTCAGAACATGGGGATTCGGGAGACTAGGCCAAGTTGCAGTCCTTCCGAACTGTAACTTGCTCTAAAGTGTAGTTGCGCACCTGCGTTGCCACTTGTGCGCGCGCGAGGGACTTTGACTTGCAATGGGGGGGTGTACGAATGAGGATAGTAGTTCGTGCGCATGCCAATGCACCCTGCGTGCTTCTGTTTGGAAGACGAAAGAGAAGAATCAAACCCGCAAAATCAAGTCAACCACCATCCCCCCCCTGCAGGCCCGAGTCGGAATGGTGCAATTCAGCGGGGTTTCATCATCAGTGGGGGCGACTGGAGGAGTAGTGGGATCTGCGAAGCGTGCGCCGCCGTTGATCGGAACCGGCGGAAGGCTGAGTGGTGACCAGGCTGAGTTGATGGCGGACGTGGCGTGGCACGAGGACAACTACATGGGACAGATGACGTTCGTGGAAGAAGGTCTCGGGATGGCAGCGGACATGTTCTCGAACGATTCGCCGACGGACGGGCGGCGGAAGGTGGTGATCCTCGTGACGGATGGAGTGCTCATGGACGCGGACAGGCTGGACACGGTGCGGGCCCGGTTGGACCAGATGCAGGTGATCGTGTTTGGAGTCGGACTGCGCCGATTTTCAGCGAGAACTGGGGACGACGACAAGGCAGAAGCGGTGCTGAAGCCAGTGGTGACCGAGCCGGGCGAGTCGCACTTCCTGAGTTTGACGATCGACGAAGTTGCGACTGAGGTGTTGTCGGGACTGTGCGACCCGAGCACCGCGTGGGGCAAGCTGGTGACGGAGACTGGAACGGGTTCAGGTGGAACATCCGGATCTGTACCGTGCCCTCAATACAAAGTGAAGACGGAGTGTAACGCGGACAGCAGCTGCGCATGGGGTGCGACGACTTCGTCCTGCTCCGTTACAGCCTGCGCAGCTCACTGCGACCAGGCGGTGTGCGTGGCCGACACACCGAACCACTGTGATTGGGAATCGGCGGCCAACGGTTGCGTGAAGAAGATGCCGTGCTCGTACACGAAGCAGGCGGCTTGCGTGCGGGATACGGAGTGCCAGTGGAAGGAGGACGTGTGTGTCGAGAAAGTGTGCAACCACGCGGATGAGGAGCCGTGCGTGGAAGACCCTGTCGGCTGCGTGTACGACTCCGCCACGCAGGTTTGCTACGAAGAACCGTGCCAAACCAAGACGGAGGAGCTGATGTGCTTGGACCTGTCAGGGCAGTGCGAATGGGACGTGGACCACAGTCTGTGCAAACCGGACCGGTGCTCGGTATGCACGGGGAACCAGACGTGCTGCGAGGACCCGATCCGATCACTCTGGTGCGAGTTCGAGTCGACGAGCGCGTGCGTGAAGCGACCATGCGTGGAATACATTGATGAAATGGCGTGTGTCGAGGTCCCCGATGACAAGTGCTACTGGGACTCGGCGACGTCGCCTGCGATGTGCCGTGAAGCGTTCTGCCCGTCGTTTGACGACGAAGATGCATGCAACCAAGAGGCGGAGTGTCACTACGACTTCGGTGTTTGTATGAACTCGCATTGCTCCGACGTGCATGATACGTGTGCGTGCACCTCTGACACAGAGTGCTTCTGGCACAACGGTGTGTGCGTGGGGATCCACTACGGTGCGTGCCCGACGATGGACATCGTAGTGTTGATCGAAGGTTCGGCTGCGATGAGCTCGGTCTTCGGCCGTCACCCACACGGATTCCAGGCTCTCCTTGAAATGATGAGGGCATGGGCGTCGCTTCTGCCGCTGACCGGCGACATCGGG
>JAPJBO010001817.1:0-28589 GCA_030068145.1 Diplonema papillatum
GAGGGCGGCCTGCTCAGTCTCCGCCGCCTGCCACGCATTCTTCTTCGCTTCGAACTCCAGCTCGCGGGCCGACTTCCGAAGTTCAGCCGACCGGCGCTCGAAGGATAGCAAGGCACGGGATCGCTGTGCTTCTGCTATCCGATCCCGGCTCTTTTGCAGCTTCGACGCCGCTTTTTCGCGGCTCAGCTCCGCCTCCAACCGCAGCTCTTCCTCGATGATTCTTCGGTTCCTCCGCATTTCCCTCTGGCACTCCCTTGCGGCTTGGTACTCTTCTTCTACGAGGGCCCGTTTGTACCCGTCACGGTTCCTCTGCCCCGCCAAGGCCCGCCTGCGGTCGCTCTCCGCCGCGGCCGCCTCCGCCTTCCGGGTCAGCTTCGCCTCCGCCCATGCCTGGTCTCGGCGCCTCTTCTGCTCCAACGCGGCCAGCCGGGCGTCGTGCGCCTTCTGATGGGCGGACAGCAGCGCCGTTTCTGCCTTCGCCTCGACCTCACGGTCCGTGCACCACTCGGCGTGGCTGGCCTGCCACTGTTTCTGACTGGCGATCACAGATCGGGACCATGTGCTCAGCTCGCTTTGGACGTGGTTCCTGTGTTAGTTGTGCAAGTTCGCTTGAGACTCCGGGGTTTCAGCAGCATAGACGGGTTAGAATGTCTGCATTTTTAAGGTCTTCGGTTGGCTTTGAGTAGTTGTTCCTTTCTCTCATCATGTTTTCAGTTCGCGGACGAGGTGCTGCACGGCAGCACTCTGTGCACTTTGGAACTCCCGGAACTGGAACTGTGCCACACATATACGGCTACTTCTGAAACTATGTGACAGCCCTTGAGACTATGTCAGACACAAAAGACAGCTTTTGATACGTCGGAGATACTCTGAAACAACAAGTACGTAAGATCGGGTAAAGGCGTTGGGGCAACAGAGTTTGTTTGTGCTCCAACTGAACGTTAGCCCCGATCTAGTTTCCTGGCGCCGGCACCTGCTCCGGTCAATACAAGACAAAAAGGTGTCGAGGTCTACGTAATCTAGATCTAGACTTCTCTGCGATTTGCAAAAGCCCCGCACATAGCTCCTGCATGCGTCGATTGGTATGCGAATCCTCAGAGAGCGAGTTGCTGTCTCATGAAGTCGGCTACAGGACTAGAGTGGCAGTCGTGGGTGCGATAACCCGAATATTGGCTGAGGTTGCGCTTTCGACTTGAGCTGCTCACACTTCTCCTTCCTGGCGCACTCGAGCATGACCAGCGGTGGCGGGCGTAAGCGTTCAAGAAAGTTGAAGTATGGCTAAAGATAAAGTGGTGTCACCTGAGGGGGAGAAAAAAAGACCCTGTATTGTTTCTCATCCTCTAGCCTCCTTCTGGATATTATCATGTAGGAGAGCCTTCCTTACCACAGATAAATCCTATACATAAAAAGCGAGGCCGGCATACCTGCGTAGTGCGAGATGTTGAACATGGCCGCTGCGGCGGCGGGCGATTTCGGCTTGCCGAAGTACGGGTTGAGGCGCTGGCCCATGGGCCCGGTGAACGCGGCGAAGAGCTTGTCCAGGAAGCCCGCGTCCGAGGTGTCGAGGGGCCCCCTGGCTGCCTCGTCCTCCAGGATGCCCAGGACCCCCTTCGGCCCGTCCAGCAGCCGCACGCAGCCCGCGTTGCCCTCGTGCCTGGGCGGTTCGAACGCCACGTTCTCGCGCCGGCACTGGTCGGCGAGGGCCCCGAAGCGCTGCTGGTAGTGGAAGGCCTGCAGCCGCTCGTTGGCGTAGTTGACCAGCAGCTGCTCAAGGCGGTTCCGCGGGGCGAAGTCTTCGAACCCGAACAGGTCGACCAGGTCCACAGCCGGCCCCTCCGGCGCCCGCCCGCCGCCGTCGGCGTTAAACTGCTTTCCGTCTTCGGTATTCTGAGAGGAGGCGTGGAGAGGAATCCCGGCGGGTTGGCAGGACCTTGGGATACAAGGTTGGGTCTCCGGCTGGATACCGACGGGGTATTACGTTCGGAGATTCTTCCGATCTGATTCGGAGGGAGTGCGGGGAGGATGGGGTGTGGATGTTCGATGAAGATGGGAACGAATCAATCCTGCAGAGACCATGATGCGTAGAGAGGAACTGATTGCAAGAGTTACATGAGGTTCATGAAAACTGCAGCACTGATTTTGAGTCTTACAACAAATTCATGTCAGAAGAGAGTGCATACCTAAGCGGCGAGCCATGTTGACACAGTTACGGGCGATGGATAGCTCTCCGGATGTCGCTCAGGTTTCAATTCTTGCTTGCTTCCAACGCCAACTTCTCTGCGTCCAAATTCTTCGAATACTTCAAAAGGTCGGTGGGAGAGGTGAGGTGAGAGCGCTCCTGCGAAAAAGAGTGACAATCACGGTCTTATTTCCCATCCCTTTGGTTTTTGCGCCGGCCTAGTACAATGAGACGTTGGAGGAAGACGTTCGAGAGGAGGAAGAAAAGACTACTCTTCGTTTGGGTTTTTATTACGACGTAGCGAGCGTCGGGGTCCCGTGGAGAAACATAGGACCACCTTGCTCCCGTCCTTGCGAGGCTGCGAGGGGGGCCGGTCAATTGAATTCATTCCGCTACGGAAAAAGAGGGCCCGTTGACTCGCAGGAGGAAACACTTCTGCGGGATACCCTCTTCCGTGTGCCAATCACGCGGAAGGAAATCCAACCGGAGGAGCAAGGGTTTTCAAATACGAAACTGTGCGGACTCCCCTTTCCAAGGGACGGGTGGGAGGGAATTTGAAGTTTTTTCCCTGACCTGCGGGTCAGTGGCGCCAAAAAACCGGAAAGGGAGAAGGTGTGTGTTTGGGTGTTCACCTATATTGTTGGGAGAATAAGACCAAGCGAAAAAAGCCTGCGTGTTTTTCCTCACCGACAAAAAACGTACGAAGCTGTTGGGTGTACACCTACCATTTGCCCAGGCCTTACTGCGTGCTGAAATCAGTACGGCCCATGCTTGGTCTCGGCAACTCCAACGCGGCCAGCCGAGCGTCGTGCGCCTTCTGATGGCGGACAGCAGCGCTGTCTCTGCCTTCGCTTCGGTTCGTGCACCACTCGGCGTGGCTGGCCTGCCAGTGTTTCTGACTGGCGATCACAGATCTGGTGTCACTTACAAAAGACGCCTTCGTGCCGCTGTGATGAAGCGAAATGCTGTGGGTTAATCAACCAATTGGATTCCTCTTGTTCGTAACAGTTCCAAGCTGGCACTTCATTGCGGGCACAACATGCAAGAAGGCCTGGAAGAAATCAGGAGCTGCGGGTAGCACCCGAGAGCGCCACTCGCAGCACGTTCAATCTGAGCCCAGACCTAAACCCGCACTGACAATCCCGCATGTGTCCTCAGAGCCAATCCTTTTCTCGAAGTCTCGGATCGAGTTTGCCGACTTCCCTTACCTACATTGTTCTGTCGGCCAGAGGCTTGTAGGAGACCTATTGCCGTTCACGGTACGGCCCGATGCAAGAGAATGAGATCTCCCCTGCTTTTTTCCATGTCGAGGAAAAGTCAAGGGTGCTTGAGCTGTACATGCTGCCTCTGCTTCTTTTTTACTTGCTTTCACACTTGCAAAAGGGGGTGGGGGGGGACAAGACGAATAATTGTACTTGGCAATTTGGTAATACGGGCAACCAAAAGAAGGGACAGAGAACAAAATAGGTCTTTTATTTTCAATTGGCCAAACCTCGGCGCGACGCAGGAACTTCTTCGTGGAAGAACTCTCAAGTACATCCCGCAACGAGAAGATCTTCCTGGGAGGGGAAACATCTCGAGACGAAGCCCTGGATTCCCCAGCTTTGGAGGAGCGTACAAGATGCAGACCTTTCTCGGAGTGGCTCGGCGTATCGCCCGAACTTACCCATCGGCAGACGTGTCGTCGAGGAACAAAGACTCGCCAAAAGAAGGACGAAAGATTCTATGTCTTGGTGGGGGTGCACAGGAACCCACCCAGGGCTTGCACCATGTCTGCTCGTCGTGAAAACGACAACAAGAGATCGCTCTTTGGCACAGCTTTCGCACTATTTCTGCTGCGTCCCTCGTCTTTTTAGAGTTAAAGTTCGCTTGAATTTCCGGGGTTTTAAGGTCTCCGTTTTTGTCTTTTTGTCGTCTTTTTAGCGTTATTTGTGGATTAGAAGGTTTTTCGTCGATGCGACAAAAAGAAAAGACGAAAAAAGACCAACCCGAATAATTAGCTACCGCCACTGAGGGCGCCAGAGACTTTGCTTGACAAATCGAGGTCAGCCTGGTGGCTTTCTGCAAAAACCAGAAGAAAGCACTCCCTCGCAGCTCGCCGGGAAAGGGCCACGGCGGTGAAACTAGAGCGGTCTGGTCCGGATGGAGAGGTCTTTCGTTCCGGGTGAACTCGCCTGTTTCCACCAGTTGCACCACAGGTCTTTTCTACGACATCACCGACATGTCTACCAGCGAACCACACCCACGGCCAAAAACCATCGTCAGAAGAGCTGTCGTGCCACACACCGTGCGGTCCTGGGATGGAGAGGGGCACTGTAGAGCGCGTATTGACAACCATCGACGAGCAACCTGTGCAACTACGGAGAAGAAGACTCCCAGACCGAGAAAGAGGTGGCATTCTGACAGGTTTACTGCCTGTGCTGATTATTTGACTCAACACGGGGAATTTTACTAGGTCAGGACGATCTCAAGGATTGACAGATTAGAGCTCTATCTCGATGAATTGTGTGATGGTGCATGGCCGCTCAGTGATTTGTCAGGTTGATTCCGTTAACAAACAAGATCTCGACCCTTAACTAGGTGGGCGTGTCGTTGTAGGGGATATCTTTTGGCATCGGCGGCTTGCTGCTTACCCGAGACGCGCACTACTTCTTAAGGGGACTGAGCCCAAACCAGAACTCAGAACTTGATAACGACTTCCGTCCCTTCGCGGAACGGAACTCCTTCCAGAATCTTCGGAATGAAACGACCGCCCAGATAGTAGTAGGGGCCCGTTGAACCTGGCAGCACAACGATTTGCAATCTGCGCAAGTACCATGGACTGCTGGGTCTACGAAAAGAACCGCATTGAAGGCGGGCTGTCAATGACAGCGCCAACTTCCGCCGTCTAGCTCGTGTGCATCGACCAGCAACAATTGACTCGCGCACCCCTGCTGGCTCGCCTTGAAATCCCCCTGTGTGGGGCATATAAAAAAGAATAGGCGTGTGTTTGTTTTGTACTACGTGCCTACAAGGCATTGTTTCTACAAAAAGAAAACAGTCCTTTTGGCGAGCAGGTCTCTGTCGAATAAGTGTACAATTATCCGCCCGCGCCCCCCCCGACCGCCTCCCTTTACTTACATCTTCACAATAGCTATCACTTTGGCTAGCCCACGCGGCCCACTTGTTATGAGGTTTCACGTGGTAAACTGTCTAAAGGGGGCAGGGAAGGAGGGCGTGTGTGCAACAAAGGTTCTGGCAAAGTATTGAGATGGTGATGTGCAGGCGGGGTAAGCGATATACCGTATTCGTAAAATGTTTTGGACCGGACAAAAAATCCCCACTTGCTTACTCGAGTAAAGTTCGCTTATTGTTGGCCAAAAAATCCAAAACTTGTCCGGTCCAATAACAAGCCCGGTCCAAAATGCGTCCAAATTCAACATTTTCCTTTCATCTCGTTCGCAAGTCTGTTAGTTGCAAGGCCGAACTGGTTCCCCTATAAATCCCGCAGATGATATGCGTGTTGTTACGTCATTCGTCGAAACCCGGCTGATCAAGACAAAGACAAGAAGCTACCGTACCTATTTCCTGTTGGCTACCCAGAGCGCATTCATCATCATCATTGTTCCTCCAGTATCTTCGTGCCCACACCCCCTCCCCCTCCATGTCTCACATGTTATACAACGTGTGACATACCATATGCACAGACAAAACACTTGATTACGTGTGAACACAGTTTAAACCCATGTGGCCACAGTGTTCGTCCCGTGTTATCAACATAACAGATATCCCTTCTTCTTTTCACAACAAGTGGGTCGCGCAAAAGGGGCGGGGAAAGGGGAGGCGAGATATCGCAAAAATACTCGACGTAGCTGCTTCGACTCCGAATGGAGGGGAGGAAATATAGAGGTAGAGGGGCAAATCCAATACAAACACAATCTGACTTGTTCTTCGCTTACACCACCGTGTGCTGTTTTCTCTCTCAGGACTTTTGACCTGTTGTGCTTGTGACTTGTCGTGTAGGGGTAGACCCGCATGACCTCACGTCCGTTCAACACGTGGTTCGGTAGTTACAGCACTTGGGATCCCTTCGGCTCTTTGTCTGGCAGCAATCGTCGAGCATTTCCTTCCAAGCTGGCGCTTATGAAAAAAGAAAAGGAGAAAAGACTGGAAATGGGGGACGGGGTGGGAGAAGGAACTCGCCTGCAGTAGAAGTAGTACGTAGTCGTCAACCCTCGAATGGAATGGCAGTGGGAAACAAAGGGAGGAAGGTGAGGGTCGACGTAGGCGCCAGGCCCCCGTTTTGGCAATTGGCAAATGATCATAATCAGAAAGTCCTACTTGGGCGGTTGAGTTTCCTCGCGTAATACATGTGGCTGAAAGAAAAGAAATAAGCATGTGTTTGTTTGTACGTGTCGGGGGAGGACTAGCCTGTGTTAGTGAGCGAATATGATGGTTAGGCTAATCTTCTCCCAAACACGCCGCCACCGTTCTCCTTCGTGTCCACAATGCATTGTTATTACGAAAAGGAATAGGTGTGTGTTTGTTTGTACATGCCGGAAGGTGGTCTGAAGAGATGCGAAAACGGAGTTTTGCCTAGAGGCTTAGAGAAAAGGGAAATCGTTCATTCTACCTAAAGCCCCCTCGTACTATTTAGGCAGTCGTACTATTTAGGTAAATAGTACGAGTGTTGTTTTGTAAAAGTTTTAAGGGGTGCCCCCAGCCGCAACGACTTTTAAGTTTTAGGTCCGGCTAAGAGCGCTCGCTGGACAGGTCCCTTCCCCGTTTTCTCTTTGATGCAGGTGAAGGACAAGACGACGAAAGCGTGTCCAGGTCCATCATCACTGATTCATCAAGGTTCACCACCGCTACTGCATCAGCAATGCGAGAGCTGCTGCGAGCACAGTGTGTGTTTAGTCCTTCTGAGCCCATTAGACAGTCACTGGTCGCTTAGAGTGAGCCTCACTCTAGTGACACCCATGCACTTTTGTCCACTGTGACTGAAAAGTGCGGTTTCAGTGTCACTTAGAATTGGAAAAACGGAAGATTTCGGCGGAAACCCCCCATTCAGTTTTAGCGACAACCAATAAAAATGCGGTTGCATCACTTAGAGTGAGACCTCATGAGGCTCACTCTACATGCCACTGGTTGAATGGTAGTTGAATAGTGGCTAAATAGTACGAGTCACTCTTGAAAATTTGGGGGGTGTACTTTTAGCTTTTTCAGGAGATCATCTGATGTTTTTCACCTAAATAGTACGAGGGGGGGGGGGCTTTAGAAGAGGTGCAGGTCCTCACCAGAAAGAGATGCGTAGTTTTGTAGCGTTTATTGTGGTTTATTAGTTTTGTTTATTCTTATCCCTGTTTGTTGTCGACAACACATTGTGGTTGAGGTGTCATCAGGTGTAGATCTAAAGCTGCCCACGTCAAGCACACACGAAATACTCGAGGGGCTGCCTTGTGCTTACTTCGAAGGAGGCTAGAGGGGGAGAAACAATCCAACTACAAAGTGGGTCTTTTTCGTTGAACGCTTACGCCCGCCAGGTTCACCTGTGTTTCGTGTGGGCTACAGCACATTTACCTCCTTTGCTCTTTCGCAGCTGGCAGCCTCCTCACGTATTTCCTACAAAGCAGGTGCTTAAACAAAAAAAGACAGGCGCTTCGTCTTGTTTGTGCGTGCCGGTTGATCGGTTTTCCCACTTGTACTTACCCTGTGTATATTCAGGTAAGAAATTCTGATCAACCACCAAAACACGCTGCCTACGTTTTTTTAGCCTGCACAATACATTGAAGGGCAATCCGCAGGATTGTTAGTACTAAAGAATGCTCGACGTAGCTGCTTCGACTCCGAATGGAAAGGAGGAAACATAGAGGTAGAGGGGCAAATACAATACAAACACAATCTGATTTGTTCTTCGCTTACACCACCGTGTGTTGTTTTCTCACTCAGGACTTTGACGTGTGGTGCTTGTGTGATTTGTGGTAGACCCGCATGACCTCACGTCCGTTCAACACGTGGTTCGTCGTTACAGCACTTGGGATCCCTTCTGTTCTTTGTCGGGCAGCATCGTCGAGCATTTCCTTTCAAGCTGGCGCTGATGTACAACATCAACTCACAACAGAACGTTCACACGGCGACACACGCGGATCATTGTGCACACGGGTTTGTAGGAGTTGCCAGAAAGTACCGCTCCAGCGAAAATGCACGGGCCTCCCGTGAAATCTGTGGGTGTCTCCTGCGTCCTGTCGCAGGGTGCCGGCACGGTACTGGCCAGCTGTTGGCAGTCGTATCTGCGACTTTTGTGTCGCAGGTAGGTTTGTTCTTCGCTTACACCACCGTGTGTTGTTTTCTCACTCAGGACTTTGACCGACGTAGCTGCTTTGACTCCGAATGGAAGGGAGGAAATATAGAGATAGAAGGGCAAATACAATACAAACACAATCTGATTTGTTCTTCGCTTACACCACCGTGTGTTGTTTTCTCTCTCAGGACTTTGACCTGTTGTGTCAGTTTGTCTTGTGTGTAGGGGTAGACCCGCATGACCTCACGTCCGTTCAACACGTGGTTCGGTAGTTACAGCACTTGGGATCCCTTCGGTTCTTTGTCTGGCAGCTTCGTCGAGCATTTCCTTCCAAGCTCGCGCTTATGTTAAAAAGAAAACACCTCAAAACTGTACACCGCGAGTGTAGAGTTTTCGTTAGCGCACTACCCTGAACCCAAATCCTGGACGTGGTTGCAGGTGAGAAGAAAAAGAAGAAGAAATAGAAAAGAACATTTCCGGGGTTCGGGCTTGCACTGATAAACGGACGATCAGCATCAACTGACCGAAGGCAATGAAAATGATAAGGCAAAGGTCTCTTGCGCTTCGCGTGTACAGGGTATAAACGTTTCTGGGGGGGTTTCCCGCATTAGCACTTTTTCGTTGGCTTTGTTTTCTCGTTCATGTGCAACCGTTGTTCCGAAGATGTTCCCGCCAGTACAAATGTAGTAACAAGAGTATTAGATGTAGTTTGAACTTGATACGCAGCAACAATCTGTGTCGATAGACTGCACAATAGTAGCAGTAGTATGTGTCGTCTGCCGAAGCAGCCGGAGACAGCAGGCGCAGGGGGCAGGTCTCGCTTTACTTTTCTCTTCTTCATGGAGACCCGCCCCCGGCATCCCGACTGTCCAATCACTGTCGAGAAAGGTTGCGCCTATTTTGATGAGGTGGTTGACCAGGCCCCCACGAAGCCTTATACACAACACGGCTACAACACGAGGATGCAGCCCTGCTTAGGTGTGCACTCAGCCATCAGGCAATTGGCTGCTAAGCACCCCCCGACCGGTCGATTTGCCACTTTTGTGGCCCTCTATTCGCCGGGCGGTGCCGTCAGCACCTGTTCCGCGTCGCATCACGTACATGATGGCGAGGTGAACATCGCGGACCTTCCCAGTCGCCTCGCCAGTGAGCCCTACCCCAATGGACCGCTGCAAAGGAGAAGAGAAGATCAATTGCACGATTCAGCAGCCTGGACTTGACTTTAAACTTGCTAATGTAGAAAGTGCCACAGCGCGCGTGCACCGTTTGCTTGGATCAGGCTCCAGAAGGCTAGCTAGAAGCTCCACCAACTGGTCCGCGATCGTAGGTGTATCCCGTATACTTTGCATTGGAAGGCCGCGTTGAATCCGGCGCACAATTTGAGCCAGAGTACACCTTACCCACGGTCTCTCTCCGTCGATGAGCTGCCATGCTGTGCAGCCGAAACTGTAAATATCAGCCGGAAACGAGTACGCTTGTTCATCGAGAACCTCAGGCGCCATGTAGGCAATCGTGCCGCAGTGGGTGTTTTGAAGAGTCGTGATACACTCCTCCTTTGAAATCCCGAGGTCGACAATCTTTGCAACCCCTTCAGACGAGAGCATAATGTTCTGCGGCTTGATGTCGCGGTGCATAACTTTCTCGTTGTGTAAGGCATCTACACCATGAAGGACACCCAGACAAATGGTGTAGTATTCTTTCCAGGGCAGGTACGGCCGGCTTCCGCTGGCTTCTTTCTTGCAGCAGAGAAGTTGTTCGAGGTTCTGTTCGAGCAGCTCAAGGAGGAGGAATGTCTGCGAGTGGTCGCAGTGCCATCCGAAGATACGGGATACGTGTGGATGGTTGTTCAGCTTCTGCAGCACCACGGCTTCAGGTGGGACGCCGTCTCCTTGTCGTCTGGCAACCTTCACAGCTATCTTTTGCAGGAAAAGGCAGCCCCGATAGACGGACCCGAACGCACCTGAACCGAGTATGTCATCACTATCATAAGAGAACTGGTTTCTTTGGTACTCAGGACACGGTGCAGCGTCTCGAAGAACGTGACGGTTTCGCTCAGGAGGCGCAGGGTGCACAGCATCTCGGACTTGAGGCAAGTCACGGGCGAGAACACGCGCAGCATCAGACCGTTGTCGGCTTCTTGCGAGACGCAGTGCAGCTCGCTCACCACCAGGCAGAGCTGCGTGTGTGTGTGTTTAGTGAATACAGTGTGCTTTGCCAAAAGCACTCTTTCCGGTGCAGAAGATAACGGCTGAATTATTTCGACGTATAGCCCACTTGTCACTTTCACCAGTCGGCTTTGAGTTTCCGACACGCTGCTTTTGGTCCTGTGACTCCTCTCCGAAGGGTGGGTGGGGCGGGATCCTTCGGGGGACGGATAGAGCGTGGAGGCTGTCAGCTTCTCCATCCGGCACTCGGCTCAAGACTTCTGTTTTCACCTTGCGGTGTCAGCTGCACGGGGTTTTCGGCCCCGTGCAACAGCTGAGTGTCTTTACACAGGCGGCACATCTCACCCGACCAGCATGTACTGGTGCCGGAAGATGAGGCAGCCGTAGTTCTCCATCGCGAGCGGTGGGAACTCCTTGAGCCCGACGAGGTCCAGCTTCAGCAAGGCTGGCTTCTCGCTGAACAGCGTCTCGAAGAACGCGACGGTTTCGCTTAGGAGGCGCAGGGTGCACAGCATCTCGGACTTGAGGCAAGTCACGGGCGAGAACACGCGCAGCATCAGGCCGTTGTCGGCTTCTTGCGAAACGCAGTGCAGTTTAGGCAGAGCTGCGTGTGTGTGTTTGGTGATGGTGGTCTTTCCGGTGCAGAAGTACAGAGTGTTCGTCAGAAGCACTCTTTCCATTACTCTTCCCGTTGCAGAAATACAGTGCTGTCAAAAGCACTCTTTCCATTACTTTTCCCGTTGCAGAAATACAGTGCTGTCAGAAGCACTCTTTCCGCTATGGAGCACTCCATCCATTGCAGTGCTGTCCAGAAGCACTCTTTCCGTTATGGAGCACTCTATCCATTGCAGAAGTACAGTGTGCTCGTCAGAAACACTCTTTGTTAGTTGTTTGTTATGAGAGTATAGTTCGTAGACAGCTGATCCTAGTGGTGACGAGAGGGACCGTGATCGGTGCTGGAGCTGCAACAAACGCTCCCAGCGCCCACGTAAAACTGCAGCCAACGTCCCACAAGTCCCCCCAATCGACCTGTGCCAAGCAAAACCCCTGAACCACGGTGACCTACGCTCAAAAAGAGGGCTGGTGCAGGGGGGGATGGACTGGTGTGGTCAGTGGGCCAGTTTCCCGTAGTTCCCCCGCAGTTCAACATGGGGGGTGTCTTTTTTTTCTTCTTTTTTTCCGACGACAACTACAGGGTATTAGTTCAGAGGTTCCAGGGGTTTGCAGATATTGACCGTTTGTGGGAGGTGGTTCTGAGGCGGTTCGGTCAGCGCTTTCGTTTCGGTGGCTCACACATCTCTGCAACGTTGTCCAAAGGTAACCGCGGCTTGTATCACATGGGTCTGCCCTCCAGCGCCCCCGGCGCCTTCGCGCGCACCGTGTAAATATTATAAATACCACCCCCCCACCTATCTTTCCTGGAAACGCTGTGTTTGGCGTTTTTCCGACAATTCTTTTTTTTTTTTACTCTTTCCCGGTCGACCCCGGCTTGCAGATTTAGACCGTTGGTCTAAATCTGCAACGTATACTAATCCCCTGGACAACTAGTGTCAGACTAGCCTACCCGAAGGCAGTTGATTTATTTAGGCAAGGTTTCTCTACCGGCGGAAGTTGTTTGGGTTGGCATTTTCTTTTTTTTTTTTTCGCTTCTTGTTTTTTTGCTAAGTGCTACAGGGATGCGGCCTCGGGTCCCGGAGAGCATTTCTAAGCTACTTTGCACTTTTTCGTCACAAAAGAAGGACAATTTCGGGTAATTCGAGCGTATCAAGATCAAAGACCCCAGGAGACAAGCCACCTGGTCCAGGCCGAAAATCGGTGAATCTCGGGTAATTCCTTTATGGCAACCACTTTCTGCAGTCGGCCCTGGCGAAGGTGGGGCGGAAGAGCTACAAAGGTGCAGTATTACGGCCCCAACTTGCGCAGAGCGCCATGTGTTATGCGTGCCCCGAAGAGGAAGGAATAGAATGAGAAGGAAGGACAGACTGACAGGAGTCACGGTTTGACAGGTAGTGACAGGATCAGCTGCGGTAAGGTGAGCGGGAAAATGTTCTATCAGAGGCCCCGCGCCGGCCGGGTTTCGAAGCGATCGCGGGACCGGAGACCTTCGCGGCGGTCGGAGGAGAGAGGTGGTTCCGGGCGCTGCCGTATTGGCTGCATGGGATGTGCTGGTCGGTGGTGGGTGACGTCTCGATGGTGGAGCTCGCCTTCGACTGCACCAAACTGGATCTTCCGGGCAGTGTCGTAGCGACGACGGACGGGACACCGTTGAGCATGTGTGCGAGGGTATTCGTAAAACTTTTGAAACCCGTCGGGGATGCGCAATGGACTTGCTTTTTTCGTGTCCAATAGTGACGAAAGAAAGGGTAAGGTGCCTAAGGGGACTAGTCCCAATGTGAAATGTGCCCTTAGGGGACTAGCCCCACTTGGAAATTGTTACCTTGACTTTTGTCAGGGAAATGCACTCAGCAGATTTTGAGCAATTTTCATTTTTTCCAGATTTTTGCAGATTTTGGCCGATTTTTCCAGATATTGGCCATTTTTGCCGTTTTTTCCAGATTTTGGCCATTTTTAGCGTTTATTGTGGTTTAGAGGTTCGGTGTTTTAGGGTCTCCGGTTGACCATTGAGGCTGTGAGGCGGGTGGTATGAGGGTAGTAGGTATGCTTATACACTTTAACTACGGCTAGCCATGTTTGTAAGTGTTGCGATCGACACCAAGAAGAAATTCGCTTTGAATTTAGCCTTGGCCCCCCACGCGCATGCATGTTGAGCATTGAGTTCTTTAAGGTGCAAGTGCCATCAAGGCAGGCGAGCACTTGATGGCACTTGCACCATGATGTTGAGCAGGGGGTTGCCATGCAGCTCGTATCGGTCTGTAATATGCGTTTTTACTTTCTTTTAGGTTGAGGAGGACGTGCGGTGGGGAGGGTCGGGTAGTAGAAAGAGAAGGTTTGGCAACAGCAGGTGTAGTAGTGGTGAAAACTCAGCAACTGGTTGTAGACCTAGCTGTAGTTTTGCGGCTGTGGTGATTTCGTAAGCTTCGGGTAACATCTCGGCACAGTGCTGCCTCTCATCGCAACATGCGGTGCACTCACGTCTCAACATGCAGTGCACTCAGGTCGCAACATGCAGTGCACTCACGTCGCAACATGCGGTGCACTCACGTCGCAACATGCGGTGCACTCACGTTGCAACATGCGGTGCACTCACGTCGCAACATGCGGCGCACTCACGTCGCAACAAGCAGTGCACTCACGTCGCAACATGCGGTGCACTCACGTTGCAACAAGCAGTGCACTCACGTCGCAACATGCGGTGCACTCACGTCGCAACATGCAGTGCACTCACGTCGCAACATGCAGTGCACTCACGTCGCAACATGCGGTGTACTCACGTCGCAACATGCGGTGAACTCACGTCGCAACATGCGGTGCACTCACGTTGCAACATGCGGTGCACTCACGTCGCAACATGCGGTGCACTCACGTCGCAACAAGCAGTGCACTCACGTCGCAACATGCGGTGCACTCACGTTGCAACAAGCAGTGCACTCACGTCGCAACATGCGGTGCACTCACGTCGCAACATGCGGTGCACTCACGTCGCAACATGCAGTGCACTCACATCGCAACATGCGGTGCACTCACGTCGCAACATGCGGTGCACTCACGTCGCAACATGCGGTGAACTCACGTCGCAACATGCGGTGCACTCACGTCGCAACATGCGGTGCACTCACGTTGCAACAAGTGCACTCACGTCGCAACATGCAGTGCACTCACATCGCAACATGCGGTGCACTCACTAATAATAAATACTACTGTTCTTTGTGGGCTGTATGACAATAAACCATACCGACATTCTGCGCTGCAGCAGCTGCGTCCAGCATGTGCACAACATCCATGTGACTTTTTTCAGCGGCAAGCATACGAGCTGTGCGACCACCTGTATATAAAATAATCCGAGGATGGAAGGTTGAGAGTTTTGAGTCGTTAGACAAAACTCGGCCTTCTGCCGAGCTACCCATTGTTTCTGGAAAATCGGGGTGAACCCCAGGAGCGTGTTTTTGTATCGTTTTTGTGAATACAATTCGTTTACGGGTTGTGTTGGAGATTTCCGGGCCGGAACTCCTACTGGGGGGGCCCAAATACAATAGGTACTCAAAATACAATATTTCGGAATACAATAGGTACGCTGAGATGGAGTTTTCGTTGAGCATTGTTTCGGAATACAATTTAAATTACGCTCCTTCGAGGGGTCTCTCGGTGCCGTCGTTCCCGACTCGTCCCGCTGAATTTAACGTACATTTAATGCTGCATTCGCCCAAACAGTTTCGGTGGTTACGATCCTTAGCTGGCCTGCTAAATCTGTGGGACAGAGCCGACGGCGAAGACGGGACGGGCTCTGTGACGGGGGCGGCAGGTGCGCAACCGTGGCCGTTAGTCTAACACACGGAGTTCAGTTGGCGGCGCGCAAGCTTGCGTTTGCTGGCCGATCGTGCCATTCACCTCACGTGTCCATTGGACTGTCCCTCCGCCGAGTCGGCCCTAGCAAGCCAGGGAACGCAACCTCGTCTGGGGTTCCCGGGGGAAAGCCCCAGGCACTGCCGAGGGCGCGGGGGGGGCTGGGGAGCGGAAGCCATACTCGCTGGTCAGCCCGCCCGGACCCTCGCCGTGTACATATGGGCTAGGGAGACAGGATTGTAAAAACGAACCGCCTCGACGCAGTCCGGGTCCCTGAGGACCTTGTCGCCGTAGTAGGTGACCATGCTGTCCGCGGACCAGTCGCCCATTTTTTTCACTTGCATGGGGTCCATGCCCGCCTTCAGGAGGGTACAGCAGCCCCCTATTCTGGCGCTGTGGGTGACGAAGGCCGCTCTGCTCCTCCCTGCGGGGCGACTTTCGTTGAGGCACGACAGGATCCCTGGCTTCCCCGCGCCGCCTAGGGCCTCCCTGAAGGAAGGGTACGTGACGTACGGGCACAGCAGGGCCTTGTCGCCCGCCATTCCCTTCAGCTGCGTGAAAACTGCCACCGGGCAGTACCTGACTTCACGTGGAACGCCGTCGGGCGCTTCCGGAAGGCACAGCGGAGGCACCAGCTCGACCCTTTCGAACGTGAGGTGTCTGCTGCACCTGCCCCGTGCTTTCGACACCCCCCATTCCACCTTCACCTTGCCCTCGCTGACATGGACCTGGTCCGTCCGCACCGACTGCATGCTGGAGGTCCTGAGGAGCGTGAAGTGCTCCCCCAGAAGCTGCAGAGCCGCCCGGTACGCCCCGACCGTCCGGACTCGGCCAAAAATCACCCTGAACTGGGCCAAGCCAAGGGGCTCTCCGCTCTCGGGATCAGGCGACTCCCTCTTGAGCCCCTTGAGGATTCTGCCGACGTCGCCCGCCGGGTCGTCGAGCACCCAACCGGCCCTGGCATTCTCCGACACGATCGCGCTGATCATGCCACTCGGCGCCTTGTACCCGTCCATGAGCAGCAGATACCCCGCGAACGTTTCAAGCCTCCGCACCGTCGTCGGATAGGGCGGAACGCCCTTGCCCTCGCACCACTCCCTGTACACGACGGTGTTCGAGCTATAGGTCCGTTTGGTCCCCTCGGTCGTGTAGCGGGATCGCATGTGGGCGCGGGCCTCCTCCTCCGAGCTCTTCTCCAAGGTCCGCTTCAGCGCCCGCTGACGCGTCGTCTCCCGCTTCCCAGCTGGCCGCCCCTCGGGCCCCCCTGGAGACGGCTCCGAACCCCTCGCCCTCAGCAGATGCTGCAGGCGCCCGAACAGCTGAACGCCCGAGGGGTCGGCCGGGGGGTTCACCAGCGCCCACATCTGCATCCTTCCCACGGCCCCGGAGGACGTGTGCTCCGGAAGGCCCGCAAGATACCCGGTCACCTTGCGCCACTCGTCGACCGAGAACGAACCCTCCAAGCCGGCTAGTCCTTGCACCATATTCTCTGGGGCTGGGCGGGCGGGAAGAAATATTGTGTCCTGTTTGGTAGATTTCGTTCTCTGCCGGGGCTTGCTCGAAATTAGCTGGCATTAAACTTCCATTAAATTACGCTCCTTCGAGGGGTCTCTCGGTGCCGTCGTTCCCGACTCGTCCCGCTGAATTTAACGTACATTTAATGCTGCATTCGCCCAAACAGTTTCGGTGGTTACGATCCTTAGCTGGCCTGCTAAATCTGTGGGACAGAGCCGACGGCGAAGACGGGACGGGCTCTGTGACGGGGGCGGCAGGTGCGCAACCGTGGCCGTTAGTCTAACACACGGAGTTCAGTTGGCGGCGCGCAAGCTTGCGTTTGCTGGCCGATCGTGCCATTCACCTCACGTGTCCATTGGACTGTCCCAATGGCGCTTATCCCAATGGACCTTGGCGCGGCGCGCGACGGTGGGCTGAGGGGGGGAAGCACAGAACGGGAGCTAGACTCGCCCACTGCCTCTTCCTCTCGCCGCCCGGGACGCGGAAGCGCCGCCGGAACTTAGTCTGCGGTCGGCCTCAGAGCACTTCCGCTATCGCCGCGTCCACTACGCGCTGGTCGACGTACCTCCTTGTCGGCAGGATACCCCGGATTGGGACCCCCGCCCAAGCGTGGTGGAGCCTGCTGGGCAGGTCCGCGATGTTGTCCACCCCGGGGACCCTGTCGAACCACACATTGCCCCTGGACCTGGCCAGGCGCTCCCAGAACAAGTGGACCGGCGCTCTTAGCTCCTTCGCCCTCGTCCTCCCCTGTATGAGGCTGCCCAGGACGACATCGTTGTCCACCCACACCGAGACCGCGAAGTCTTCCTCGTCCCCGAACCACAGCCTGAAGGCCACGGTCACAGCCACGAACTCGAGGTGGTGGATCGTCATGCCGGCACCTTGCTGGGGAACCGGGTGCGCGAAGTACTCTACCGCTGCCACCTCCCCCTCGCTTATCGTGGCGATAACCGCACCCAGGCCGAAGAGACATGCATCCGTGAGGAGCACGTACCTGGTCCCCTCGCCAGGACGCACCAGTTGCAGCGGTACGGTCTTCCGAAAGCACCGCTCGTCCTCGGCCAGCGTCCTCATCCACCATCGCAGAGCTGCCTCGAGGTCGCCGCCGAGCCTGAACCCGGCGAAAGTCGTGGCCGCGTTCGACCTCCTGAAGATGGGTTGCAGCGGGACCCGGCCTACCCTGCCGAAGAGCGCCGACGTCGCAAAGCCAAGCTTTCCCGCCAGGGAGGCCGCCTCGCCCGGCGACAACGAGTCTCGGGCTAGCACACCCTCCAACATGTGCACGAGTCCCCTTCTCCTGGCCGCCGAGATCGCCACCTCCACCCCCTCGCTTGTGATGGTGAACACGAGGCCGAGGTGTCGAAAACGCTCCCCCTCGGCCGTCTTCTCCTCGTTGAAAGACGTGAGGAGAATGTCCTGGAGAAGCTCCAATACGTCCGCCAGGGCCCTGTCGTCGCCGGCCGGGCACGGGGCTGCGAAGTCGTCGTAGTATTGGCATAACGGCAGCCGCAGGCCCCTGCGCACGACCCTCGCCAGGACTTTCGCAAATGCGTTGTAGTGAACCACGGCTGCGGCCTCCCCGAACGACAATCTCCCCATCCTGAAGAACCTGACTCGGCCTGTCGCTGGTTCCTCCGCCACAACGCACCTGCAGAGCCCGTCGTTCCTGGCATGCAGCTGGCGGTACGCGTCCTTGTGGTCTAACCCCACGAACTTAAATGCGGAGCTCGGGTCGCGTGCCATCGCCCCGACCGCGACCCTTCTGGCGACCTCCGCGAACACGTCCGCCGAGTCCAGTTTGACGGGCGTTGACATCCGAACAGCCTTGTTAATCAACGACATCCGCCCGTCGTCGCATGCGCGCTCTTTGACGCGGGGGATCTCCTCGTCGGACTTCACCTGGCGGACCACAAACCTCCTCAGGTAAACTGCGTTCGCCGGTGGACTCTGGAGCTCGACCATGAAACCCGCCTCCAGCTCCTTCTGGACCGAGCGCCAAATGGCCTCCTTGTTCGCCGGGGAGTCAGCGCGGATGGCCTGCCTAGACCTCGCCAGTACGTCGGGCTGGCGGCGCAGCAGCTCCTCTTCGGTGATCTCGGGCTCCCCTGGCGGCCCCGGGGAGTAGATGTCCTCGTACCCCACGACCCCGGACATAGGGCAGCCCGTCCTGAGGTGGCGCAGCAAGGTGTCGGCTCCCCGGATACCCAGATCCTGTAGCATCTCCTCCAGGAGGTCCACGTGGCACGGACCGGCTTCAGGCGGCGGAAGTTGCGAAGATCTCCTTCTCCAGCGAGCCAGGAACCCTGCGCGCATGCGCTGGGCCTCTGGAGACGGTGTCGTCGCGCAGTAGTTGATCGCCGCTTCCATCTCCCCGTCGATCTGGGGCATGTCCTTCTCCTTCGGCATGGCGTCAAAGGCGCACTCGGCGAACTCATACCTTCTCCGCACGTCCTGGAACTGAAGCTTCTCGCCCGGGTCGCCCCCCCCGGGAGCTGACGAACCCGGCGCCATGACGCGGCGCCCGGCTTGTTGAAGTGAAGAGTGTGAGACGAGCTGGCGTGGGTGTTGATGCGCGGGCAAGGGCCCGCGCTGATGGGATGATATAGAAAGTAAAAATGGCGGAGAGGAAGGAGAGGCGCCACCACGAAGTCAGTCGTTGGGTTTGGCCTTCTTTGCGCGCCCCCCTTCGTCGCCTCGTTCGCGGCGCCCGGTTCGGTTCCTCAGTTGTGCCTGCTCCTGCGGAGAGAGAGCGGGGGCGAGGGGGGCGGACCGGGCAGAGACCTCGCCGCGTTCCCGCCTGCCCGGCCCCCGGTGGCCCGCACCAGACGTCGCCCTCGCGCCGATCCCCCTCCAGAACAGCTCGTTAAGGATCCCGGGGTACGCCTCCAGCAGCTTCTTCTCGGCCGCCTGGTGCAGCTCCGCTCCTTCCTCGGCCTTCGGCTCCTCGGCGAATAGCTTCCGAAGTCTCTCGTCGTACTCGGCCGCCATACCCTCGCCGTACATGGCCGCTATGCCCGCCACCACCGCCGGGTACCCCAGGACTACCGGCCACGGCCGGCTCCCGAAGCACCCCGCGAGGCTGGCAACGACCACGAAGCGCTGCAGGGTGAGCACCCTCTGAACGGCGTCGAGGCCGCCGTCGACCTTCCAGTCGGGCGTCCTGGGTGTGTACGGGGGCCTGCTCACGTCGACGTAGGGCAAGGCGAGCTCCGGGTTCGCCTCGACCACTGCCTGGTAGGCATTGAGAGTGGCGCGCGGCGGGACCAGCACTTCTGGGAGACTGGCCAGGCCGAACCGGAGCATCCGCTCCCTCACCGCCAGCTCCTCCCGGGCCTCGCCCGGCTTCCTCGCCCGCCTCTTGTCCTCCTCCTTGGCTGCCTCCTTCTTCTCCCGGTCGGCATGGCACGCGCCCCACTTCTTGGCCGCCGTCCGGAAGCGGACCGGGACCGCCGTCGGCATCCCCTCCCTGCCCTCGATCACCACCAGCTCCAGCAGGGAGCGGTGGCCAGACACACGAAACTTCTCGACCACCGCGAGGAACCCTTCGGGGGCTTCTTCGTACATGCCGGCGGCCCACGCCTCGTACACGACGACGTGGAGGATGTTGAGCCTCTCCGCCAGCTCCCCTTCGCTGACGCCCGCCCACTTCCTGGCCGCACTCCTTTTGACCCCTTCATACTGGATGTCCACGTCCTCCCGGCGGAACCACGAGCACGACTCGAGCTCCTCGAAGGCGGGGCCAGGACCCGGACCGCGGCGCGCAACTTCCCTCCCCACCCAGTACGGCGCAAGATTGAACTCCATGATGTTCCCCTTTCGTTCCTGGTAGAGGTTGGGGTCGGCCGCTTCACGGCCTGTTTCCGTGCCCCGCTCGGACACCTGGCCCTTACGCTAGTCGCCCGGCACACGCCGGCCGGGCCGGCGGTCCACGGTTCCTGGCAGTCTGCACGGTCGCCGGGCCGGCAGGCTACCGTTCCGGCGACTCCTCAGCGTGGGCGGCCCCGTGCCGCCGCCGGCAGTGCGCCGCCCTGCCGATGCCCCCTGGAGGCCCGCTGGCGCTCTTGTGAATCTCCGCCTCGTGACCTGCGTTTGTTCATTTCTGCCGCCTCATAAAGGAAAGGAGGGGGGAAGATGGGGGGCTGTTGCGCGTCCTGCAGAACGAGAAAGCCCTTACCTCCGCCCGCTCCGGGAGAAGAAAACGCAGAAAGGCTATCGACCCCGGGGACCACGTGACCGACCGCGATCGAGACGGCCGTCGACCTCCGACGCCAGACCGCGACAACGGGGCCGGAGATACCACTGTCTGTGTGTGTGTGTGTGTGTGTCGGATGCTACCAGGCGACGAGTAGCCCTGAGGCCCCACGACCGATAGCAGGCCACATCACGATCTACCGGGAGCCGGGTTGCGACAACCAGTGCCCGGTTGTCGCAATCTATGAGTCAGATCACTGTTAGCAGGTTAACACCACCATCTATCAGAAGGCCGGTTTGTTACAACGGGCCTGATAGCAGGTTACACCACAATCTATGGAAGTCAGACTACTGATAGCAGGTTAACACCACAATCTATCAGCAGCCGGTTTGTGACAACCGGGCAAGTGGAGACCACTAACCGGGATGTCACGACACCGATAGCAGGTTAACACCACAATCTATCAGATGGGCCGGTTTGTTACAACGGGCCTGATAGCAGGTTACACCACAATCTATGGAGTCAGACTACTGATAGCAGGTTAACACCACAATCCATCAGAAGCCGGTTTGTGACAACGGGCAAGTGGAGACCACTAACCCGGAGGTCACGACAACCGATAGCAGGTTAACACCACAATCTATCAGAAATGAGAAATGCCGGTTTGTTACAACGGGCCTGATAGCAGGTTACACCACAATCTACGGAAGTCAGACTACTGATGGCAGGTTAACACCACAATCCATCAGAAGCCGGTTTGTGACAACGGGCAAGTGGAGACCACTAGCCCGGAGGTCACGACAACCGATAGCAGGTTAACACCACAATCTATCAGAAATGCCGGTTTGTTACAACGGGCCTGATAGCAGGTTACACCACCATCTACGGAAGTCAGACTACTGATAGCAGGTTAACACCACAATCTATCAGAAGCCGGTTTGTGACAACCGGGCAAGTGGAGACCACTAACCCGGAGGTCACGACACCGATAGCAGGTTAACACCACAATCTATCAGAAAGGCCGGTTTGTTACAACGGGCCTGATAGCAGGTTACACCACAATCTATGGGAGTCAGACTACTGATAGCAGGTTAACACCACAATCTATCAGAAGCCGGTTTGTGGCGACCAGGCGAGTGGAGACCACTAACCCGGAGGTCACGACAACCGATAGCAGGTTAACACCACAATCTATCAGAAAGGCCGGTTTGTTACAACGGGCCTGATAGCAGGTTACACCACAATCTATGGAAGTCAGACACTAATAGCAGGTTACCACCACAATCTATCAGATGTCAGAGAGGGAAAAGCTTCTTCGACTACCAGTTAGTAGTCGTCGCCAGTTCCGGAAAGCGACAGAGCCCGAAACCCACGATCAAGAAATATTGTGTCCTGTTTGGTAGATTTCGTTCTCTGCCGGGGCTTGCTCGAAATTAGCTGGCATTAAACTTCCAATTATTTGTCGCCAGTGGGGTTTTGCAGGGGGTTCCACGGGCTTCCCCTCGCGAGAGCAGCTTCTTTTTCGAGAGAAGTTCAATGTGGAACACTCCCAAAGCCGAAAGTTCAATCCTGCTACTTGATTTCGCTATCTGTGGCATTTTCCTCAGGTTAGGGGGCCATAATTTCTAAGGCCTACTCCAAAACGAACAGAATTGGCCCGCTTTCTCTACCAACGATTTAAAAGCTACAGTTTCTGTACTTTATTGGTTGTGACCACCGTGGCCAATACAGTACATAACTTCGAAGGACAACGGTAGAGGAACAGCAGATTCGTGTCAACAAAAAACGTAACCTAAGAAAGCCAGAGGGCCATGAATTTCCTGGGTAGCTAGTGGAGGTTTTATGTCAGCTAATTTCGTGCAAGCGTCGGCAGGAGCGAACTCTACCAAACAGTATCCTTCAATTTTGTTTTGGTGTCTCGCAACTGTCGCTTCCCGGAACTGACGTAGAGTGCCAGGTGCGGCGCGTGTTCTCCGCTGCATCTCTTGGAACCCGAAGGGTTCTAACTCTGACTGAACCCATTGTGTGATCCGCTTCGGCGCTGACTGCTTTGGAAGAGGGACACTGCTTGGCACTCTCTGCATACCCATTTGCTATGATCTGCTTCAGTGCGGACTGCTTTGGAAGGAGGGACTGCTCGCTTCGTGCTGATCTGCCCTACAAGAGACACTGCTTGGCACTCTCTGAATGTCCATTGGCTGATCCGCTTCGGCGACGACCGCTTTGGAAGAGGGACTGCCCGCTTCGTGCTGATCTGCCCCACAAGAGACACTGCTTGGCACTCTCTGAATGCCCATTGGCTGATCCGCTTCGGCGACGACCGCTTTGGAAGAGGGACTGCTCGCTTCGTGCTGATCTGCCCTACAAGAGACTGCTTGGCACTCTCTGCCTACCCATTGGCTGATCCGCTTCGGCGACGAGACACTGCTTGGCACTCCTGCATACCCATTGGCTGATTCGCTTCAGCGACGACCGCTTTGGAAGAGGGACTGCTCGCGTCGTGCTGATCTGCCCTACAAGAGACACTGCTTGGCACTCTCTGCATACCCATTGGCTGGTCCGCTTCGGCGACGACCGCTTTGGAAGAGGGACACTGCTTGGCACTCTCTGAATACCACTGACTATGATCCGCTTCGGCGCTGACTGCTTTGGAAAAGGGACTGCTTGCTTCGTGCTGATCTGCCCTACAAGAGACACTGCTTGGCACTCTCTGCATACCTATTGACTGCGGTCCGCTTTGGCTTTGAACATTGCGGACCTCCCGAGCAGGTTGGAGCGCAACTGGTCTGAGTTGAGCTTCTGCGGCCTAAGACCCCGAAGGCGTGTCCTCCGGCAAGGTGTGGTGAAGAAGGAGCTCCACAAGCTGGTTTAAGAAGAACGTCGTTCACCAGCTGCGCTTCCGCGCGTCTGGCCTCAGCGTAAGAAGGGGAGAGACCGTTTCACATTCTTCTCTGCTGGCAAAGGACCATTGGGATAGGAGCCATTGGGACAATCCCATGGACCGCGTGAATGGCGCGAACGGGCCCACGGCAGCGAAAGCCCGTGCTCACACGCCGGTCGTAGCTAACGGTGGTCGCGCATGCAGCCTGTCTGCTCGCGGTCGCGCCGGCCCGGCCCGCAACCAACAACAATAGGTAATAATTTCGAATAATCAGGTAATAATATCTAATAATTTCAGGAACCAGGTAATAATATCTAATAATTTCTAATAAAATCTAATAATCTGGGGCGGACTTCGGAAATCTAATACTATATATAGAATTGACTCTGGCACGCTGTCGAGTCCATCCGGCAGGAGCAAAGGGGGCAGGCAACAGGTTGATGCTTTCAAAGGTGAGGTATCTACTGCACGTCCCTTTTGCCTTGGACAGAGTCCATCCAACCCTCACGCCGCCCTCGCCGACGCGGACATCCTCCGTCAGGATCGACTGCATGGAGAGTGAAGTGCTCACCCAGCAGCTGCAGATCCACGCCGAGGCGTACAAGGCGCCCCACAACATCATCAACGCCATCTTAGCCGAGGACACGGCGGATGGTTTGCTGACGACATCCGCAGGTTGATCAGAGCGTTGAAGAGAGCGGCGCCTGACCCTGAGAGCGACGAGCCCCGAGGCGCCGCACAGTCCCGTCAGATCTTCGGCTTCGTGCGGACCGTTGGCGAGTACGACTTCGCAGCGACCGAAACGGGCGACGACGCAAAAACCTTCCATATCTCTTACCTTAAACTTACGTTTGTCAGCATAATCGTCCTCACCAAACCTCTTCTTCCAAGCTGCCCTTAGTGCCGCAGGGTATCTGCAATCCCAAACGTCCGACGTCGGAAGAGGCGATTGCGACATTTGAAAAGAAATTCCTACCCGGCCAACCGATATATTCCTGGAGAGCGTTCGGTTGCCTTTTGTGGAATTCCGACGATGGAGCGCAAGACGGGAGTAGAAGCCTCCGAGGCCTCCCGGACGATACGACCCTTCTGACACTGGAGAGGCTTCCGATGTGGGCACTTCCGGTGCGTGTGCCCAGTCCTGAGCTGTACCGCAGAGTACAGGACTTGGTGAGAGCGCGTGATCAGAGCTCTCCTGCGCTGGGCAGTCCCGCAACACCGGTTGAGAAGAGGTCAACGTCTCAGCGGCGGGCGCTAAAGCGTGCCCTCGAGGACGTCCCCCTGATGCGGCCCGCCCTCGCATGAGGAGCCTGTACACGACTGCAGGCACCAGGAGGGTCAACAACTCGAACACGGCCACGTACAGGGAGTGGCGTGCGAGCGAGGGCGTGCATCCATACCCGACGACGGTCCGGAGGCTTGAGAACTTCGGCGGATACCTGTAGGCATGAAAGATCGGTCGAATCGACGTGCTCGAAATCATGTTTGCGGAGGTGGCAGGGTTCGATCTGCAGCACCTTCTGGCGGTGTTGCTCATGCTGGAGAGCAAGGATGCCTTGTCCGTAAACAAGGCCGTCGCGAAGGTGGTTCCGGGTTTCGTGGTGCCGCCACCAGGTCCGAGGCCGAAGGAGGATGCATCGAGTAAGTCGTTTGGCGAGGCAACGACACAACAGCAGTTGCAGCAAATACTCATGCAACAACAGCGCCAGCAGGAAATGATGATGCAGAGGTTGCAACAGGTGCAGCAGGAGTTGCAAACGGTGAAGGCGCAAGCAGCTGCATGGCCGCCCGCTCCGCAGCAGCACTGGCCGGAGGAAAAATGCCGACTCTTCTTGCGCTCCAGCGGGAGACGGGCTTCAGCCTCGCGGCCAGCCCGCGACTTCGAGTTCGACGAGGCCGGCATTTGCTGGCTACACGGAGGACGCAACAGACGTCCGAGAGTGGGAAGGAGCCATGGCAACGGACGTTGCCGGGCTTGTACAAGACCTCCGTCTCAAGTACCTGAACGGTACGGCGCTGGCCGGCAGCTTCGGGCGCTTGCGCGACTGGGTTGAGGGAGTCGCGCACGGTGGTGGCTGGACGTACAATTTGGAGATTGTACGTTTGGGCAACAACCTCCTGCAGGAGGTCAGGCTGCACCACTACTGGTGCACGAAACAACTGCCGCGCGCGGCGAGCTGGCTCAGACGTCGGACGACCCGATGGAGAGGGCAGCTGCCAAGGTCGAGTGTGCGCGGGCCAAGAAGTGGGAGTGCACGTCCGCGATTCGGCGGCAAAGGTAGCAAGAAAGGATACGCCGCGGCTCAGGGAAACGTGAGACCCGGGGGAAAGTGACTGGCCCTCCCCCGGGCCCGGTGGGAGGCGACACTCCCGCATCTGCCAGTAAGGAACGGTCGGCCGCGACAGCTCGCCGGTGCCCGACCGGTGAACGTAAGTTTACCCGGAAGCGCGAAAACCAGCTTCACGCGCTTTCGAGGTTCAACGCCCGTGCTCGGAAGTCGGCCAACAGCAATCGGACGGGCGATGTTTGACCTGATCGCCAGCAGGGTTGGAACCACGGTGCCGCGTGGGGTGCAGGCGAAGCACCGGGAACGGCGGGTTTCGTCCGAGGAGGCGATGCAACGCCTGCGCCATTTTGTTGGCAAGGCATGGGCGGATTCGACAGTGCAGGACCGCCAGAATTTGTGGCACCGCTTCCAGGCATGGCCGGATATGCAGGGATTGCCGGCGGATCCGGATACAGCAACCCAATTTGTCGTGGCGACAGTGGTCGAGCCGCAGGGCATGCTGGCGTATACCCGCCTCCTTTCAGCGGTCTTTGGCCACCTTGGGGTGGATGCCCGGCCCCTCCTATCGTTGGCCACGGTCCTCCGTGGTTCAGGAGGCAATATTCCCCTGGAGCAAGCCCTATCAGTGCCGAGGGAGGTGTTGTTAGCTTGGGCATTCCGACAGACTCCTCGCGTGCGTGCGGCAGTTTTGATCGCGTGGAAGACGGCTTCGCGGTGGGGCGACGTTCAAAATCTCTCCCGTGCGTGTTTTCCTCTCATCTCGAACACGGAGATTAGTGGTCGACTGGAACACGCTGCCGAAGGGCCGTCGGGGCAACCCGTTCTGCAGAAGCAAGGTAGTTGCGATCCGGGGACCGCTGACCCGGGAGATCGCGGAGTTGCTGCGGGGCCTCGGGAACTTTCAACAGTTGTGCCCCCTCTCGACGGATCAGTTCAGCAGACTGCTCGGAGCGGACAACGCGACGAAGCTGTACTCCGCGCACAGCGTGAAGAGGGGCGCCATCGACCACTTGATGAACATGAAGGCTGCGGGAGCTCCGTTCGCGCTGCAGTTGATTTCGCGCCTGGCGAAGCACACGAACGACGCCGATCCGACCGTGGCCAACATGACGGTCAGGTACACGTCGGATCCGGTGGCGCTGGCGCGGGTTCTTCAGACCGGGGACGTGACAAGGTACCTCTGAGGAGGAGGAAGTCGGACAAGAAGCGGAGGCACCCCCCTATGTGCAAGCACCCCGATCCGGACCCCGGCGGCTTGTCGTCCATCAACACCAGCGGTACTCCATCCTTCGGAGGGGGAAGCGGACCCGGCTTCCGGGGACAGAGGAAGAGAAGAAGTCGCCGCTGCACGTCGACTCGGTACCATCAATGGACGTTGCGGTTCTTCGCCGACGAATGAACGCGCCGACGAGGAAGAGGTTCGATGAGACTTGGTCCCGGACGTTTTACCCGCAGACGTTCCCTTCGAAGACGTCTTCACCTCCGGGTCGTTCCCGTTTCGAGGCGGCGCATGCGTTTGAGCTGGAAGAGCACGGAATCGCGGAACGTGCCGCTGGTCCGGGTAGAGACATGAACGTGCCGTTCACAGTCGTCGAGGAGAAGGAACGCAAGCTCCGCCAGCGGTTCATCCTGTGGACGTACGACGCGAACCGGGTGGTCGAAGCGGACGGATACGAGGCTCACGTCCCCCTTAGCCACGTGTCGAAGTATCTGCACGCGGGACTTCAGGTGTGGGTTCTACGGGATGGAGATTCCAGCTGCGTCTCGCCGACTTTTCGCCTTTCAGCGACGGCGACGGCAACTGGTGGCAATTGACGAGGCTACCGATTGGCCATTCGTGTGCACCCGAGCTGATGTACACATTGGCGTCGACGACCGCGGGGCACCCAGATTACGTCGACGGCAAGCATGCAGTGTCATCGGAGGTGCTGGTTCACGTCTGGGTGGACAACATCAGATACGCGGGGCCACGCAATCTCGTGTTGAAGGCGACGTCGTATCCGGACGCCTTGGCTGCCGAGGCACGCATTACGTCGAAGGCTGCGGATACGAGGAACGCGGCATGCCGCTATGAGTTTCTTGGCGTCGACTGGAAGCATAGCGACGGCACCGTGGGCGTCTCCGCCAAGATGCAATCGCGTTTGCAGCGCGCCGAGGAGAGTGTTCGAGCGGGTAAGATGTCAGCCGCCGAAATCAAATCCCTGGCTGGTCGTTTGCTGCACGCGTCGGCGATTGCCGGAGTCTACGTGGGCGAGTACTACTTCGCCCTGAAGTTCTTTCGACTGACGAACGCCCTCAATCGGGGCGAGAAGTGTCTTGACGAGAACGTGGTTCTGTCACACGGTCTGCAGCGCGCGCTCCCCTCGTGGATGCAGCGTGTTCAGCGTCGCCGAATTGTTCCAGTCGCTGCTCAATCGCCGAAGTTGGCAGTGTTCGTGGATGCCAGCCTTGATGGTTGGGGAGGTGTACTCGTCGACGTCGACACCAACGACATGGTAGTCGTCGGCTCTTGTTGGAATCGTGTGGAGAAGCGCCTCCACATAAACCAGCTTGAAGCTATGGCCTTCGAGAGATCCGTGAAGGCCATCTCGCCGGCGTACGCCGGGTCCACGGTAACGGTCATCGTGG
>JAPJBO010001818.1:0-28543 GCA_030068145.1 Diplonema papillatum
CGTCCGACAACATCCGCAAGAAAGCGGGCACGGACGGTTGCCGTCGGGAGCTCCGCGACTTCCATTTGTTCGCCCCCTGGGTTCCCAGGCCCGACGTCGAGATCTACACGTCGCTGAAAGTCCGCAAGCACGCCAGCAATGCGGAGAAAAAACAAGCGGTGCTGAAACGCCTGGCGGAACTACCCCACCCGGACTGCGTCGCCTGGCCAGACGGCTCCGTTGTACACGGTGACCCCCCTCTGCCCTCGATCTGCGACGCCAACGCCAGCGCTGCCCTACGCCCGTGGCTGAGGAGCACGGCGGACCGTACGACCTGGGGGGCTGCCGGCGTGTTTATTGATCTTGGGCCGTCGGTCACCATCAAGCCGGACCACGGCCTGCCCGTCAAGCTCTCCGGCGACCGACGCACGTTCGATGCCTCTTTGCCCGCCGGCAAACACCCGCACAGCTACCGCGCCGAGGAGTTCGCGCTCTACAGCTGCCTGAAGTTCCTCCTGCGCCTCCTCCCGCCAACCCCGACGCCGCTCAACATCCTCGTCCTCAGTGACTCTCAGTCACTCCTGCTGGACGGTAGGCGCAACCACCTTTCTATCCCTCCGCTGCGGAACGGCGAAGGTTTCTGCGTCGAAGCCGAAGTCAAAGCCGAAATCCTCGGACGGCATCTCGAGTCCGTCTGTGGGGGCGCAAACACTGATCCCCCCCGCCGATGGGCTCCGAAAAATCGCCCGTCCGATGACGACGTTGGCTGTGGGCGTATAACCGAGGACGAGCTTGATCGTGCTCTCAAGGATCTCGACCCGAAGACATCCCTGGACCCCGACGGCATCTGCACCGAGTTCCTGTCCAGGCTGGATGGAGGCGCCAAGCAGCTGATCCTCGAGCTCCTGAACATCTCTTGGGGTGAAGGGTTTGTCCCGGACACCTGGCGTGATGCCCACGTCATACCTGTCGCGAAGCCAGGCAGAGACCACTCCCTCCCTGAGGGTTACCGCCCTATCTCTCTGACGAGCGTTACCTCCAAGCTGATGGAAGTGATCGTCAAGAACCGGCTGGTTTTCCTGACGGAGAACGAGGAAGTCACCCAGGTCCTACCTTTCTGCACTCGGCAGGGCGGCTTCCGTAAGCAGCGAGGTACTGAGGAGCAGCTTTACTCCGTCATGACCACGATCGACTGCGCGGTACCTACCCGGCGACGCGTCTGCCTCCTCTCGTTCGACCTGGCCAACGCCTTTGACACCGTCGACCACGCCCTCCTACTCGACGCTATGCAGAGTAAGGGAGTCCCCCCTAAGTTTCTCGTGTGGCTTGAGTCCTTCTTGAGGAACAGAAGGGCGGCTTTCAAGGTCGATGGGGCCACCGGAAGCAAGTTCCACCTGAAGCACGGCGTGCCCCAGGGTACCGTCCTCGGGCCGATACTCTTCTTGTATCACATCGACGGCCTCGGCACCTCACTGGAAGCTCTCAACAAGCGAATTGTTGAAGAGACCCAAGGGGGTTCCTGGATCACGTTCTCACTCTTCGCCGACGATGACGGCGTCGTAGTCTCTTCCCCAAGCCGCGCCCCACTTGAGAAGTACACCCAAATGGTTGTGGACGTGGTCGAGGACTGGACGATCGAAGCCAAAATGCACCTGTCAAAGCTGAAGACGGAAGCAGTCTTGTTTCGGGATCCTGGTGCCCCCGAACCTGTACCTCTGAGGACGAGATTCAACGCCACAGCCGTCGACGTCACGGTGCCCGCCGATTACGCCACGACGCTGAAGTCGAGATCGGCCTGGAAGTTCCTGGAGCCGGAGAAGGACTCGCCCTGGCACCAGCACCACGGCAAAATCATCATCTCGCTTGAAGTCGTGGAAGGCGGCCGCATGGTTACCATACGCGTCGCCGATGGGCTGCGCTGGGTAGGCAAGACCAAACTTCTTGGCCTGACCATCGACTCGGAACTCACGTTCCACCACCACATGCAGCGTGTAGTCGACAACTTCTCTCTGAAGATGAACTTCCTGCGGCACCTTTCCGGGAAATCGTTCGGTTGCAACACGTGCACGCTGCGCACTCTGTACCTGACGTACGTCCTACCGACATACACGTACGCCCTGTCGGTCTACGGCCCGTACCTCCTTCGTTCCACATCTCCCCTGGTGGCAACACTTGAGCGGCTGCACAACCGTGCCCTTATTCTCCTCCTCGGATGCAGGAAGAACACCTCCGAATTCTCAGCGCAACAAGAATCCGGGATCTTGCCGCTCCGTGCGATAGCAAGGCTCCGTATCGCCGCTTTGCGAGAGAGAATGCGGCGCCGCGGCACGCTCTGGCGAAAGGAGCTCGCCATGCACTCGACGATGAGGCGAGACTACGTTGACTTGTGCGAAAAGGCCGATACGGACGGGTGCAAGCGCGAGGAATTTGTTTTCAACCCGTTTGCCCCCTGGACGCCCAGCCCTAGGGTGTCTATAGTCGCCACCCTGCCAGGGAAGAAGGGCGACTCGCCTGCGGCCAAGAAGCGTATCGTCGTAGCCCGGCTGAATGAGCTTGACCCGACGGACTGCTCAGCCTGGGTGGACGGCTCGGTGCTCAAAGGTGAACCGCCGCCCCAGCCGCCGCCCTCGATAGCCGACAATTGGGACGAACGTCATCTCCCGTGGCTGAAGCGCTACAACGATAAGACGACATGGGGCGGGGCCGGACTGTACTTCGTGTTCGAGCCGTCTATCACCGACAGCCTGCGCAACGTCGCTGGTATGAAGCTCACCGCCGCCGGGGATCGGCGCACGACAACCCGGTCGTTCCCGGTCGGGAAATACGCGCACAGCTACCGCGCGGAGCAGGTAGCCCTGTACTCGGCCCTGGTGTTCTACAGTCAGCATCTCGCGCCGACGACTCGCCCGCTCCACATCCTCATCCTGAGCGACTCCCAATCGTTTCTCAAAACGTTGAGTGCCGGCCCGCATGCCCAAGTCGAGCCTCTCGCCATAGAGTGCTGGAAGATCCTGTCGGATCTGGAAGCAAGGGGTTATCTAGCCACCTTGCAGTTCGTCTACGGGCACTGCGGGCTTGAAGGCAACGACGTGGCGGACAACCTCGCAAAAACTGCGGCCCTCGCACACCGTCAGGCTGCGGAAGACTCTTCCGCGATTCACCCTGACCCCTACCCGCTGACCGTCGCTGATGCAATCTGCCGCTATCGACGGTACCTACGACTGGATAGCAGCGAATTAGGTGCCAAGGGTGCGTTCGAGCGTGCAGACGAGCACGGGAACATCTCGCCGTTCGCCCGTATTGTTCACGGGCGGCCGATACCTCGACGCCGTCACCTCACGGCGCGGGCGGAGCGAGAGATTCGCCAGCTGAGGACCGGACACCACCGCCTGATCATGACGCTTTATTCTGCGTCGTACGTATCCCTCGGTTCGGATGAGCGGCGGTGGCACTTCCTTCCGTGCCCGATCTGCGGGGCTCGCTCGCCCAGCCCCCTGCTGCACTTATTCGTGCACTGCCGAGCCTTCGTTACAGCTCCCCTCAGGACCACGCTGCGGCTTGAGGTAACAAGGCGGATAAAGAAGGACCCAGGCGGACCCATCGACTCCCTCTGGTACTTCTTATTCGTCCACCCCGAGCTCGCCCTTTTTTACTTACAGAGAGCTGGCGCCCTTCCACCCTTCCAAGTCCTTGTGGCGTCCAGCCCTGACGATACCCCGGACACGACCGAAGAACACGAGTACGGGCTTGTGCCCATACTGTAGAGGCAAACCCGCGTGCTCTCCCGCTAACGGCGGTCGCAGTGTTCGCGGAACGCGGTACGCCGACGGCGCGACGCATGCTCGAAGCTGCGCCGCTGGAGATCCGCGTCCCGCTCCGCGCACACACAAGTTGGTTGGAGTTGGCTGTGCATTCGTCTCCTTTTTTTTTGTTCTTTTGTATGCGTTGGCAAACCGCAGCCCCACATCAGGACAACAGTGAGTGCAGAACACAGAACCCGGCTGAGTGACAGGAAGGGGAGAAGAAGGGTAAACCGCGGCACGGTACTGCACGGGGACGCGCCTCGCATACAACGGACTCTCTTTCCCCCCCGCCCCTTCAATTACAAGTTGAATCGTGTGACCGCCTTCATATTGGCAAACGTTGGCAATACCACAGTAGTGGTATAGCCCAAGGAACAGCCCCGGCTGCGCCAGGCACAGAGGCCGGAGGGAAAAAAGGGCAACCGTCTCGCGCAACAGCGCAGGCCGACACGCCCGCACAGCTGCTAACTGGGAAGCAACAGGAAAGCACCACACGGAACCCGGCTGGAAGGCCCCAAAGGGGAGTTGTCGGTGCTTTACCAAAGCTGCCCTTGGTCAAACGCCGCCCAGGCCACCCAAACAACCAACTATTCTGTACCAGCCGGAGCGGCTCGGTGGAGCATCACTGGATGCAGGACTGCAAGTCGCTGGCTCCCGACCAACGGAACGCAATCACCAACGCCACGGCAACGATCGACAACCGTACCCGCCACACAACGGGGAAGCTCGACCGCAAACAGCGCGGCACATAACACTCATTCCACGAAAACGTGTCACAGATTTTTGCTTCCTCATATCCGACATGTACAGGTCAAATATTGAGCAAATCCGGTTTTCGGGCTGCACCGGCAAGTCGTAGCGCAGGCGAACCCGAGCGACGTTACCGTCACCGTGGGGGCAAAAGGCCCGGCCGAGAGGCCGACGGCACAAACGCAGCCCAGGCGCACAACGGTCCTCGGGGACATGCCACGCTAGCGAAACACTTCTTTCTTTCTTTCTTTATTTCTTTACTTATTTCCGTCTTCTTTCTTATTTCCCTCGTCGACCCCCCCCTTCCTATCCCCTAACCTGTGGACCTGTCACTCGTGCGCGTGTCTCTTGGCGCAAACGGGCTAGTAACGCCTGACCGTTCCGGATGCTGCTCTTCTGAGCGGCTGAAGGAACGGTGCTTGTTTTTCATTCATTCATTCATTCACCAAACATTATCTGGACTATTATCCCATTTATCCCATTCGTCCGCGGTTCGATTCCTCCTCAACCACTATTTCAGGTGTTCAGGGATTGGCTCCTGAATGCAACTCCTAGCCCAGTCTCTGTAAAAAACGGCTGCACAGGTTGACCGTGTGGGTGCCAAAGTGGCCCAAATACGATCCAGGGAGAGGCGACTACCATAGAAAATGGGGTACCCTGAGACGTTTACCCAAAAAAAAAAAAAAAAGTCGTCGAAGAAGCGGCCAAAGGCGCCGAGAGGAAGATGCGGATGATAGCCTCCCTCCCTGATGCGCATGTGGCTTTGACACTGCTGAAGTTCTGCGCCGGCTTCGTCAGCGTCGTCCACCTCATGCGCGCAGTGGGGGCCGTCTTTGACTTCGCTGGCATCGATCAGGCCACGCAGTCTTGCCTGGCGACGATCACGGGCATAGAGACGGACGCATCCGCCTGGGCCCTGGCTTCCCTTCCCGTCAGGCTGGGCGGCTTGGGCCTGCACTCCTGCGCAGATACAGCGGCGATCGCGCACATCGCGGCCACCTTTGACGGCGAGGCTTGCCTGTCGTCCCTGGTGACCCCCTACGTCCTGCCGCACGCGATGCTTCTCAACGAGGACGACACCTTTCTAGCGTCCCTCGAAGACCCGCGCCTTGCACCCTTTGATTCCGTCCTGGAGAAGATTCAGGACGTTCTGCAGGCACGGGATAACTACGGGGGGCGTGGACAGAAAGTGTGGTCCACGACGGTTCACGGCGAGCGGCGCAAGGCCCTCCTTGACTCGATGACAGAGGAGCTTGGCCGGTCGGGCCAGCTCCAAGGGCCGGCACTGGCCCTGAAGCAGGTCCAAATCCGGGCGCGGATCCAAAGCTGCTCCGGCCAGCATGCGTCCGCGTGGCTTTACGGCAACGCGGAGGCGGACCCCAGGCTGTGGCTATCCCCCGCGGAGCTCGCGGTGGCCATCCGGCTTCGGCTCGGGCTGCCCATCGCCCCCATGCCGAGCATCTGTCGTCTCTGCGGGACAGGCTCGGCAGACGTTGACGGAGTGCACGCGCGTAGTTGCTTCTCCGGCGGCCGCCGGACGAGAATGCACAATGCACTCCGCGACGTCATCGCTGACTTCGCCCGCCGCGGGCTGCTGGCCCCGGCGGTCGAGCGCCCCGTGTTTTCGAACACGGAGCGAAAGCGCCCGGACATCAGCTATGTCCGGGACGGCACCACCGTTGTGTTAGATGTCGCCGTCACCTTCCCCCTGCAGCCATCGAATCCCCAGTACGCTAAGAGGGCAGCGGAGAAGCCAGGGGGGGCGGCGACAGCCTACGCAACAGCTGTCAAAGAAGGCAAGTACCGCGGCATTATCGACAACGAGCCAAACCCTCGGGAATGGCTCGCTGTCCCGCTAGTCGTGGACACCTTCGGAGCGTGGTGTCCTGGAGCACTCACGGAGGGGCCAAAACCCATTACAGTATGTTATCCAAACTTTGAACCCATTACGGTACATGATCCAAACTTTGAACCCATTACGGTATGGTGCCAAACTTTGAACCCATTACGGTATGGTTTTCCAAACTTTGAACGAATTACGGTAGGTTCCAAACTTTGAACCCATTACGGTATGGTTTTCAAACTTTGAACGAATTCCGGTAAGTGTAAAATTTGAGCCCAATTTCGGTACCGTTGTCAGTCGAGGTCTGCAAGTTGTTAACAACGCAGTGTAATTGGGCGACAAATTCATCTTCTGTGGTGACTCTACAGTGCCACGTCAGTGGTCGATCAGTCAGACTCTAAGGCGGACGGGTGATGGTTGCAGCTACCATGTCTTCAGTAGGCCGATCCTAAGTCATCATCCTTCTGCACCGCAGTAGCAACAGATTCACTTTCATCTCCAATTCGGCGACCTCCGAAATCCACGTTCAACGCAAAGATGCGGCGTTAGACTACCGTCACTACGGCTCATGCTGGCCGAGCGGCTGTGTGCTGTTGCTACAGCTGTAGTAAACCTCGTGATCAGCAGGCACTGAAACCTACGGCCACGTCCGGATTGTGATTGGACCGGAAGAAGAGTCATGCTCATCGAGCTGCTTGCCACTTAGCCGCACCGTTGCGACAAATTTAAGAACAAAGTTCACAATCAGAAACGAAAGGTAAACCTGATCATTGTGGACGCATTTTGGGAAGCTTTGGAACGTTCGCGCCATTCGCAGATGATTCTGTCCATCACTTGCGTCAACAGGAAGGCAAAAAGAGAGAGATGAGGAGGAGGAAGGGTAAACTTCATGATCAGCAGTGAAAGTTGGCAGGCACTGCCCCTACTGTAGTACGGCGACCTCGGAAGCTCAGTGGAGTACTCTTCTCCCTGTTGCGAAAGCAGGATCCCTACCGACAGCGTAGGAGAGGAATAACCACCGACGGCCCATTACAGGGGGGGGGCTAAATACAACGAGCGCCCGTTGTATTCAAAGCGTCAAGCTCAAAATGCAGGTTCGCGGCAGAACGTGGTCTTCGAACACAACTGTTTTTCCATGCTAATCAACCGTGGGATTCTGCCCCCGTACAGAGGGAGCAGTTTTCGAGCAGCATTTGATACTTCGCAGTCGGTCTGAGTCCGCGACTCTGACTCCGCGAGCGGCAGGCCGTCACTGGATCCGGAAGTAGCAGCGGCGTTTCAGCCACAGGGTCGACTCGAGCGTGAATCGGACAAGCCGAATCGGAAGTGGACTCGTCGGGACCTCCTCCCATGAAGTCTGATGACGAGTGACGGAGGGCCCGGACCGCCGTCCGACCTGCTGGACAGGGAAGGAAGGCATTGGACCGGACCCCGGGGTGGGCGGATCGGGGGCGAGTGCGCCGCAATGGTGGTTGCCATGCACCGACTCTTCTTCAAACCCGAGCACTTCCCCTGGGGATGCATCTGTGCGAGGTCCTTCAGAAATCGAGAGGTCCAAAGCAAGCAGCCAACCTCGAGCATGTGCCAAAAGACACAAACTGGATCCATCGACGCAGTGTGGCTCCTGCGCCAGCCGCGCCAGGCCGCGCCAGAAAACCCTGTTTTCTGGCGCGTTTGGCGCGTTTGGCGCGATTGGCGCGCCTTAGTGTTTTCACCAGGAATTGACAACTTTTTCATTTTGGGTTCATCATTTGTCCATTTTCTCGGCGATCCCGGCGTGCGTTCCGACAAATTTTTTGTTCGATGAGAAGATCGATGACGAAATCTTCCAGAAAACCCGTTCTCAGGGGGTGTCCACCTATGCTGGTGCCTTCCCACACCCCCTGTTCTTCCAGAGCCACTGAAAAACAAGCTTTTTGCAGGGGATCGATCCCTGCAAGCAGCCTTTTTGGACCGGTTTGGACGTGTTCGCCATGGTAATCCATGGTACCCTGCGGCAATGCAAGGCCGACGAACCACAGGGATCCACTTACGGTTCCGGGTCTATTTGGCACCGTTCTCTTCATCCGAGAAAAAAGCGAGCAAAAAGTCGTCGGGAAAAAGTTGCTACGTGGACCAGCGGGAAATTGTAATCAACCTGGGGACGATTCCTGTCCTTCCCGTGGTAAACCTGCCGCCCGGTGCTCTGCATCTTATGAGGAGTCACGAACCACACACATACTTATGGGTCCCCGAGTCTATTTTGAACCGTTCTCTTCATCGGAGCTGAGGGCGAGCAAAACGTCGTTGAAAAAGATCCGTTGCGTGGACCAGCGGGAAAATATCACCACAACTTTTGCCCAAACCAGATTCCACTGTTTGTGCATCGAAAAATGGCCCGGAAAAATTATCAATTCCCCCGAGGTACTCTTTTTGCCCCGCGCATGTGACGAGGGAGCCTAAATTTCCTTGGGACTACAGGGTGCGCCAAACGCGCCGCGCCGCGCCAAACGCGCCAGGCTTGGCGCGCTTGGCGCGCGCCAGGCCCCAGGAGCCACACTGATCGACGCCAACTTCACATCTATGATCTCTCTCCACGTCCGCTTCTACGTATCTCGTTGGTGTTGGGCTTATAACCTGACAGTGACACCGAAATGCTCAAACTTGAGAGTCAAAGTTTAGAAATCATGCCGGAATTGGTTCAAATTTGGAACCTCACCGTAATGGGTTCAAAGTTTGAAAACCATACCGTAATGGGTTCAAAGTTTGGGACCATACCGTAATGGGTTTCAAAGTTTGGAACCTACCGTAATTCGTTCAAAGTTTGAAAATCCATACCGTAATGGGTTCAAAGTTTGGATTGACATACCGTAATGGGTTCAAAGTTTGAAACCATACCGTAATGGGTTCAAAGTTTGAAAACCATACCGTAATGGGTTCAAAGTTTGGGACCATACCGTAATGGGTTTCAAAGTTTGGAACCTACCGTAATTCGTTCAAAGTTTGAAAATCCATACCGTAATGGGTTCAAAGTTTGGATTGACATACCGTAATGGGTTCAAAGTTCGGACCATACTGTAATTCGTTCAAAGTTTGGATAACATACTGTAATGGGTTTTGGCCCCTCACGGAGTTGCGGCAAATAGCCCGCAAAAGCGCCCTCCGTGAAGACCGGACCGCTTCGGCCGCCTGCCAGGACTTCTTCCACCAATTGAGCTTTCAGGTAGCCCAAGGGGTGGCAAGAATAGTCATTGCATCTGGTGGGGCGCGACCGGACGAAGCGGTCCACCCTGTTGCAGGGGGTAGTGTCACTGCATCGCGGGTTTTTTTACCTGGTCGGACCTGCTCGCTAGCAGGCCAGCCCAGGTCGCAGTGAGACTGGCGTTCACTGTGTGCTGAAGAAGCATTTTTTTGGGCTCCCGCTCCGGAAGCAACCGGATACCGGCAGCCCCGCTGTACCAACATGGCTTGTACAGTGTCCCGCGCTCCAAAAAAAAAAAAAAACATAGTTTGGTTGGGAGGGAAAATGGGAAAACCGCTATCACACTCGGTCAGTGTACCGCCCGAAGTGAAGAAAAGGTGGCCGATCGCAGTGCTGACGTGCATTTGCCTCGGCCTCCTGCTGCTCGTCGAAGCCGAGTTCTCCGTCACTGAGCCGTTTGTGACGTCCAACTGCGAAGTGTCGTGCTGGATCGGAACGTCCCTGAAGCAGAGTCCGTGTGCCTTGAGCGAGGGGATCGGCTGCCACACGTCGACGGACCTTATGAACTGGAAGTTCCTCAACGAGACCATGCACGACACGTCAATTGTCAGCAGCGTTGGTACGCCGCCGTGGTGGATCGAACGCTCGGACGACCAGCATGGAAACGACACCGAGCCCATCGAAGTTCCGCTGACGAGGCCAACAACCATCACGTCGGTAGGTTGGGTCGCTCATGAGATCACCAACCTGTGCACAACACCACCCGACGGCGGCGACTACGACGCCAGCCGGTGCGACGCGCCTGTCGGAACCTTCGCCGCCACGATCTCCGACGTCCCGGTTGCAACGTGCTTGGTCGTCGTGCGAGTGGCAGCGGGCCCCACCGTCGTGCCGACGGCAGATGCGCCGTCGACCGCCGTCCCGCAGTACTCGCAGTGCTTGATGGACGCTGGGTCTGCACCTGACGCGATACTGACACACCCGCGCCCGCCTCTGTTCACCCTTTCCGACGGGCCGCCGCAACCGCCGAACCTGCCAACACCAGCTGACTCGAACCCGGCGGCGTACTACCTCCAGGACGACGACGACCGGATCTCGTGGGCCGTGGCCAACTGGGAAGAGGAGACGTGCATCCGGTTCACGAAGTGCAGCAGCCCCTTCACGTGCGAGGAGCCGTTCATGGTCTTCGTCTCGGACGCCAGCCGGTGTGACGCGCCGGTCGGAACTTCCGGCTGCGTCAGCGAAGTCAACATCCGGACTATCCGCTACCAAGGTTGGGTCGCTCATGTGACCGCGCACGCCCTGGGCCTCTCGCGCGAGAACACGAGGAACGACAGGGACGGGTACGTGACCCTCAACGAAAGCAACATCTGGTCGAAGTCGGAACGTGCCGCCGACCGCTGCCGCGCTATCGCTGACGGTGCTGCCTTCCGGCGTGGACGTGGCGAAGAAGACGGATTTGTCGAGTTCCACAGCGAGGGTCACCTGCAGCCCGTGGTGCATGAGGCTCCAGTAGTCGTACGGGCCCGGGTCGCGCCCCGAGGGGCCAAATTACTCGAAGTCGCCGGCTCCTTCTCCACCAACTTCGCCGCCACGATCTCCGACGTGTCGGTTGCAACCTGCTCGGTCGTCGCGCGAATGGCTGCAGGCACAACAGACGCGCCGCCGTCCGCCGTCCCACAGACAGCAGCTCCCGCACCGTGCACATGGTACGTACAGTGCTTTGTGAACGCTGGGTCTACACCCTCTGCATTGATTCGGCCATCCGAAAACTGCCACAACAGGCCTGCCTACTGCGCCGCTGGCACGCTCAATGTCAATCGCAGTCCTTGGTATTCGCGGTGCTTGCCAAATTCCATGGTCACTGACGACGAGCGCCCATACACGGCACACCCGCCAGAAACCGCCCACTCCTCGCCTCTTGGTGCTGACGGCAGGTACGAACACGAGCACCGCGGCTCGTTCCCCGCAGTCGGTTGCCGTGAAGACCGACCACGCACTCGGCCATCCGCGATCACAGCCACTGACACTGTCTGGTCGCCTCAAGACCAACGGCCGGTCCTTTCCGACCTCACCAACGCCATCGTCGCGCCTTGCCTCCCAGGCCTTCCACAGCCCCCTCGTTCCGTACTGCGGAGTCAGTCAGCAAGGCAACGGAGGTTGCAAAGGGCGGCTGACCGGCGTCGGAGTGCGCGCCGGGGGCTATGTGCTACTCTCTCCGGTAACGTGCTTGTCATCCACTCTTGTGCACCCTGGTTCTCATTTGTTTCGGTTGCGGTTGCCCGAACAACACACACGCCCGCGCTGGTCACCCCTCCGTCGCCCATGGCTACTCCAGACGTCTCGCCCCCGGCCAGATGTGAAAGCTCGTCCTCTTTCATCGTCACCGGTGTCGACGGGAAGCGGCACTGTTTGACCGCCAACCTCGATGATCGGCTCGACGATGTCCTCGAGGGGCGCGGGCTCCTCCTTTGTCCCGGCGTCCGAGTGGTTCGTGGCTGCGGAGCACCACTTCCCCTCGACACGCCGCTTCGGGAGATCGGCTTCGATGCCGGGCTCTCGCCGTCACTCAGCATCCTGCCGTCTGTACTCGGGGGCAAGCGATCGGGGTTTGGCAGCCGCCAAGGGCAAGGACGAGGGATAGGTTCGAGCGGGCGCCCGAGCGTACCTTCCGGGCGGGGCTCCATGGCTGGGGTATCTGGCCGCGGCTCGGGTACGGTTGTACACGAGGTCTGCGGTTCGGAGGGTAGGGGCAAGGGCCAACGCCCGCTGGAACGGGACGATTATGGTCCTAGCGCGTCCTCCGCCTCTGCCTCCCACTCTGCCGTCCCCGGCGCCGTCGACGGGCTGTACCCTGGTTGGGAAGCTCCTGAGGCCCGTTTCCGAGCCACCATGCCGATGCCCGACACCCCTTGGAGCGAGGTGCAGCAGCACGCGCACGCTCTTGCCCGCACGCGCCTCCACTGGGCTGTTGACCGCCAGGAGATCAACGGCATTTGGGGAGTGACTGCGGACAGAGAGCTGTCCAAGGACAGCCTGAACACGTTTGTCCGCGCCACATTTGCGGTACCTGCTGTTCTGGGCGAGGCCACCCTGAAGTCGAGTGGATTCGGCTCCGTCTTCTTCGAGCCGCTTGCTAACGACCACGAGTACCGGGTCATTAACCTCGGTGAGATCCCCGTGAACGAGGCCCAGGACCTAGCGAGCAGCATCCCTGACCTCCACTGGGGTCTCACCTTCTGCCGAGCTGCACTGGGGATCCGCGTAAAGGCTGCTGACTACAAGCGGGCCATTGCCCAGCTGCCCCCCTTGCCCCCACCCATCGGCTATTTCGAGGTACAGGGTGTACCATGCCGCACCAACGGGGGTCTGCTAAGTCGCAACCTCCGCGACCTTGGCTGGGGCGTCACGCCGCTCTTCCGCACGCGAAAGGGCGGACGTTTTCTCACCTGGGTGGTGAAGTCGGAGACGCTCCCCGGGACGGATACCCTACGGACCGCTCAGGGCCCCACACTCAGGTTCAAGCGCATCCCCCGCTGCCCGCTCGAGCCGGCCCAAACCGACAACTCCCCACGCCTTTCCGACAGCTTCCGCGCCCCGTCTGCCACCTCGGCCAGCCAACCGAACAGCTGTTCCCCACCGCCCCTGTCGCTCGCCGACCTCACCAGGCTACACGGTGCGGCCGTTGCACAACGCATCGTCGACGGCCTTCGCCTCCTCGGCGAACAAACAGAACCCCCGAGAGGCAAACCCCTGGCTGGCGGCCTCACCATCGCGGCAGCCGACTTCCCTGACGACGAGCCGGCTATGGATGTCGACGCTGTGAGCTCGAGTAGCGAGGAGGTTAGGCCTTGCTCGCCCCCCCCAGCGGCCCCCCAGCCTATTCCCCCTCCCGGCACAACTGACGTCTCGCAAACGGACGCTCTTGCTGCAGCCTTGGGCCAATTCCAGGCCTTGTCTGCGCAAATGCAGGCTGGATACCGAGACGCGGTGGCCAAGACCGAGGTCGACTTGCTCTCCGGCTTCCGTATGATCTCGGATGAGGTCTACAGCAAGGTTGCCGGCCTCTCCGAGGAGATCCGAGCGCAGGGCGCGGCACTCTCGAGCACCCGCTCGGAGCTTGCCGCCGACATCCAAAAGCGCGGCGCGGAGATGGAGGGCCCCTTCCGCGATTTAGCCGCGGCGGTCAGGCTCCAAAGCGTTGCCCTCGACACACTGCGGGGCGAACTGCCCGCTCGCGGGCATGACCTGGACCGCCGCCCGAAGGTTGTGCTGCGGAAGAAAGCGCGGGACAGGTCAGCAGACCACGAAGCTGAGCTCTGTAAGGGAGAGGCTACCCTCCCCCCCCAGCCCGAAACCAGTTCCGAGCAGGTGTCCCGGACGCAGGTGGATCTACCAGTTGACAGTGCCGAACCTTTGCTGCAGGCGCCGCAGCCACACGACACTCCGCTGCCCCTGGTACCACCCCCCGCTACCCGTTCCCCTTCCCCCGCTAAGCCCCGGTCGGCCCTGAAGACTGGGAAGGGACCCAACACCAAGGACACGGCCGAGCGTGCTGCACGGGAGAGGTCTCTGCTGCGGAAACGATCGGCACGTCCCGCTGTGGATCCAGCGCCCCTGCCGCCCACAGCCGAGCCGCCCCGACCCCAATGCACCCCCGAGCTTCGGGCGGATCAACCGCAAACTCCTGACCCCGCCCTCGCCACCAGAGCCACCGTCGCGGGCCGGGGCAGAAGTCCGTTTGCGGAATATCCCCCCCCGCGATCCCGCAGCGCTCCCGAGAGCCTCACCCCGCAGGGTCCGAGGGGAGCCGGGCGGTCCCCGGCCAGTAACGCAACGCCGCCAACTGGGCTTCTGCCCCAACAGCAACCCTCGCCCCCCGCCGGAGCACGTTCGACTGAAGGGGGGTCGTTGGCTCTCCCGGGCGACGGGCCGAGCTTCGACGGGTCGTTGCCTGATTACAGCCCCCCGCTCCTATCACAGCACTGAGGGCAGTCGCCCCCGCATCGAGGGGTAACCCCCCCCGATGCCCACCACCGCGCCCATCCGGCCGGTCCACCCCCCACCCCTGGCGCACCACCGCGAGCAGCCAACACCAATACTGCTTCGCGCCGGGAGCCGGCCCCTCCGCCGGGTCGCGGCCGGCGGCGGAGGCGCACCGCCAGTACCTCCGCTGCCGCTGCACCCTTTGACCCCGAAAGCATCCTTTTGATCGTGTCGTTCAACTGCCGATCATTTTGGGCAAGGGAGTCCATCCCTGGCGGTACCAATAGTATCAGCCGAGGGGTCGCCAACATGTCTCCGAGGATCCCGGACATCCTGCTCCTACAAGAGACATGGCTCTCGAGCAAGTCCCTTCCCCCTCGCCTCGACGGCTACCGAGTCTTCAGACGCGACCGAGACGGAGACGCCCGCGGCGGAGGTGTTCTCATCTTCGTTCGCACAAGCCTGCTCGCGACGGAAATCCCGCCCCCTGATATTGACGCCGACTCCTCTCTAGATTGCGTTGCTGTCGAGATCACTCGCATCGGCCTTCCCCCCCTGAGGGTGTACAATGTGTACCGCCCGCCCCGCAAGGAAGGGAGAGACCTGTGCATGGAGCCGTTCCCGATGGACGACCACGTGGTCATCGCCGGTGATCTCAACGTCCACCACCCGGACTGGTCTCGGGGAGCCGAGAACACAGGCGGAAAAATCCTCAGGGACTGGCTCGTCGAGGCGTCTGCCATGACCCTGAACGACCCGTCGGTCTCCACGATGGCCTACCGCCCCCACGCCAGGTACTCCTCTCCGGATGTGGTAATCTCCACCCCCACCTCCAACATCCGCAATTGGAGAGTGCTGGATTCTTGGGGTACCACCCGGGACCACCTCCCCATGGCGTTCGAAGTTCCCCGGGGGTACTCCCAGCCGCGCGTCCTCCGCAAAACTTGGTTCTCTTGGGCACGGGCTGACTGGGATGGCATGATGGAGCATCTCGACGAGGAGAGCTCTGTCCTACTCGCAAACCGGCCGGCAACCAATGTGCAATTCGCTAAGCGAGTCGCTTCGACGTTCCGCCGTGCTGTACACCAGTTTGTCCCCCGGTATCGACAAGGACGTCCGTACAAGGAATGGTGGACCCCGGGGCTCTCTGCTCTAGAGCGTGTCAAGGGGGCGGCCTTCACCGCCCTCCTCGCCGACCCTGACGCCCCACACGCACAGCGCGCCTACTCCGACGCGGTCGCCAGATTCGCGTCGGCGGCCACGCAGGCGAAGGCGGCTCACTGGAATGCCTTCTCCGGGAGGATCAACCGCTGCACGGACATTGGGCTGCTCTTCCGCCTGATCCGCAAGATCGACGGTCGTACGCAGCAGAACAACATCCCCCCCATCCGGCTCGGTCACTCCTATTGTTGCCGCAGACGGGAAGACGGAGCTTTTTGGGGATCACCTCAAACGGGTGTGCGGCGGTTCGACAGCTACCAAACCGCCGCCGTGGTTCCCCGCTAAAGAACCATCCAACGACGACGCTGGCTGCGGGCTCATCACCGCCGACGAGCTCGATCGGGCCCTCAACAACCTCGACCCGAAGACTTCGCTCGACCCTGACGGGCTTTGCAGTGAGTTCCTCCGCCGGCTCACCGACGGTGCCAGGGCCCTCATCCTTGAGTTGGTCAACATTTCGTGGGAGGAAGGCTTCGTTCCCGAATCCTGGCGAGACGCCCACGTCGTCCCCGTCCCGAAACCTGGACGGGACCACGCCTTGCCGGAGGGTTACCGGCCGATATCTCTTACGAGTGTGATCTCCAAGGTAATGGAAGTCATCGTGAAGAATCGGCTCGAGTACCTCACGGAAAGCCCGCAACATCCTGAGGTCCGGCGTTTTAACTCGCGGCAGGGTGGCTTCCGCAAGGGTCGCGGTCCCGAAGAGCAGCTGTTCTCGATAGTTTCGGCTCTCGACTCTGCCAGGAACCGTCTGCAGTTCACGTGTTTGCTGTCGTTCGATCTGGCGAACGCGTTCGACACCGTCGACCACGGCAAGCTGATGGACATCCTGCAGCGAAGAGGGGTGCCCGCCAAGTTCCTTCGCTGGATCGAGGCCTTCCTACGGAACAGGAGGGCGGCCTACAAGATCGACGGAGCGACTGGCCGCTTCATTGATTTGAATACCGGCGTCCCCCAGGGGACGGTCCTCGGCCCCCTCCTGTTCCTGTACTACATCGACGACCTCGGTTCAGACCTCGATCGACTGCAGCGCCGCATCCATCTGGACAACGTCGGGGCTACGATAACCTTCTCGTTGTATGCTGATGATGACGGCGTTGCAGTGGAGGCCCGCACGTTTGCCGCCCTCGAGCAGTACGCGCAAGATGTTGTCGACGTGGTGGAGCGCTGGACGGCGCAGGCGCTGATGTCCCTGTCCGTTCTGAAGACCAGAGGTGTCTTCTTCGTTGGAAAGAACGCAGCCCCTTTCCCCCCACCGAACGTAGTCTTCAAGGCGACGAGGGCTGACGTCCCTGTTCCCCCTGCTGACACCGAACGGCGAGTGTCGGCAGAGGGTAGATTGGTGGGGACGAACACGCCACATGACGGCAAAACATTCGTTGGCATCGCGTTCGGGCCCGTAACAGAGGCCAATGCCGGGCTCACACTGCTCCACTCGGTGGTTACCCTTCAGTGGGTTGACAAAGTGAAGCTTCTTGGGTTAACCATCGACCAAGGATTCACCTTCCTCCCTCACCTCCAACGGGTTGTCGATGGATTCTCGCTGAGGATGAACCTCCTTCGACACCTGGCCGGCAAGGATTACGGCTTCAACGGCACGGTTCTCCGCACCCTGTATCTCTCCTATGTGCTACCCACGTACACGTACGCACTCGGAATCTACGGGCCATTCATCCTCCCCGCTAATGGGCCCCTCACAACACTTGAACGCATGCATCGTCGTGCCCTTACCCTCATCCTGGGCTGTCGCAAAGGCGTCGCTGAATTCGCCGGGCAACAGGAGACTGGTATCCTCCCGATCCGCGCGCTCGCAAAGTGCAGGATCGCGGCCCTCCGGGAGAAGGTTGAATTCAACAAGGTTCTGTGGGCGCACGAGCTTTCCCTGGACACGCTCCTGAAGTCGACGTCCGACAACATCCGCAAGAAAGCGGGCACGGACGGTTGCCGTCGGGAGCTCCGCGACTTCCATTTGTTCGCCCCCTGGGTTCCCAGGCCCGACGTCGAGATCTACACGTCGCTGAAAGTCCGCAAGCACGCCAGCAATGCGGAGAAAAAACAAGCGGTGCTGAAACGCCTGGCGGAACTACCCCACCCGGACTGCGTCGCCTGGCCAGACGGCTCCGTTGTACACGGTGACCCCCCTCTGCCCTCGATCTGCGACGCCAACGCCAGCGCTGCCCTACGCCCGTGGCTGAGGAGCACGGCGGACCGTACGACCTGGGGGGCTGCCGGCGTGTTTATTGATCTTGGGCCGTCGGTCACCATCAAGCCGGACCACGGCCTGCCCGTCAAGCCCACCGGCGACCGACGCACGTTCGATGCCTCTTTGCCCGCCGGCAAACACCCGCACAGCTACCGCGCCGAGGAGTTCGCGCTCTACAGCTGCCTGAAGTTCCTCCTGCGCCTCCTCCCGCCAACCCCGACGCCGCTCAACATCCTCGTCCTCAGTGACTCTCAGTCACTCCTGATGACGCTGAGCCACGGCCCCCATTGCCAGACGCAGCCGTACCCAATCGCGATCTGGCTGCACCTGGCCGAGTTGGAGTCGCTGGGCTACACCGTGACGCTGCAGTTCGTCTTCGGCCACTGCGGCCTCGAAGGCAACGAGAGGGCGGACAAGACCGCAAAACGTGGTGCACTCGCGTTCATGCGGGCGGCCACCGACGCCGCGGCCAAGAATCTACCCCCTCCGCTCTCGGCACGCCTCTGCGCCACGGCCGCTAACAGCCGCTATCGTTCCGTCCTCTGGCTGGAGAGCAGTGAAGCTGGAGCACGAGACGCCTTGGATAGGGCCACCCTCCTCAGGAACCCGTCGTCGTTCGCCAGGTTGGTCTCTGGCCGCCGCATCCCCCGCCCCAAGCACTTGGCACCACGGGCGGAAAGAGAGGTGCGGCAGCTGGGTCATTTCCCATTATAGTACACACTTTCTTAGAGTTACCCATTATAGTACATACCTCTTAGAGTTACCCAAGATAGTACATGTTTCCTTAGAGTTGCCCATTATAGTACATGTTTCCTTAGAGTTGCCCATTATAGTACACACACTTGAAACTCCTGGAAGGCCCCCAGAAATGCAAGAAAAATGCACAGAAACCGTAGTTTTTGCTTTTTCTTCGTTTTTTTTAGAGACCCCCCTCCCAGCCGTGGCCCAGGCACGGGCTGCTGGTTGGGTGAAATACCAAAAGAGTACGGTTTCCTGACTCGGACCTGAGTTTGTGCCCAAAACTTGAGTTCCAAACTTGGGTCCCAAACTTGGGTCCCAAACTTGGGTCCCAAACTTGGGTCCCAAACTTGGGTCCCAAACTTGGGTCCCAAACTTGGGTCCCAAACTTGGGTCCCAAACTTGGGTCCCAAACTTGGGTCCCAAACTTGGGTCCCAAACTTGGGTCCCAAACTTGGGTCCCAAACTTGGGTCCCAAACTTGGGTCCCAAACTTGGGTCCCAAACTTGGGTCCCAAACTTGGGTCCCAAACTTGGGTCCCAAACTTGGGTCCCAAACTTGGGTCCCAAACTTGGGTCCCAAACTTGGGTCCCAAACTTGGGTCCCAAACTTGGGTCCCAAACTTGGGGTCCCAAACTTGGGTCCCAAACTTGGGTCCCAAACTTGGGTCCCAAACTTGGGTCCCAAACTTGGGTCCCAAACTTGGGTCCCAAACTTGGGTCCCAAACTTGGGTCCCAAACTTGGGTCCCAAACTTGGGTCCCAAACTTGGGTCCCAAACTTGGGTCCCAAACTTGGGTCCCAAACTTGGGTCCCAAACTTGGGTCCCAAACTTGGGTCCCAAACTTGGGTCCCAAACTTGGGTCCCAAACTTGGGTCCCAAACTTGGGTCCCAAACTTGGGTCCCAAACTTGGGTCCCAAACTTGGGTCCCAAACTTGGGTCCCAAACTTGGGTCTCAAACTTGGGTCTCAAACTTGGGTCTCAAACGCGGTGCACCGTGCTGCACGCGAGGAAAACCCGGCTGAGGGGAATTGATGCCTGTTGTGTTTCAGTTTTTGATCGGCATGGCAGCAAACCTTGCCATTTTGGTCCTTGATTCGATGAGAGTCTGGATTTGCTAACCGAACCTGGTTCTGCAGAAACTTGGACACAACTTGGACTCAAAACTTGGACCCGCACTCAAGTTAGAACAAAGTACTCTTTTGGGCACAAACAGGAAAAGGTGCTGTTTTGGGCACAAACTCGGGAAACGTACTGTTTTGGACCTTATCCCAGCCTCGTTTTGCCCGGGCTTCGTTCCGCCCCACAGGACAGAACAGAACAGGATAAGAGACCGTACCAGAGCAAAACGTACTATCATGGACAACTCTAAGGAAACATGTACTATCTTGATCAACTCTAAGGAAAGATGTACTATCTTGATCAACTCTAAGGAAAGATGTACTATCTTGATCAACTCTAAGGAAACATGTACTATCTTGATCAACTCTAAGAAAAACCGTACTATCTTGGGATGTACTTTAATGGGCAACTCTAAGGAAACATGTACTATCTTGATCAACTCTAAGAGGTATTTACTATAATAGGTAACTCTAAGGAAACATGCACTATCTTGATCAACTCTAAGAAAAACCGTACTATCTTGGGTATTGACTCGCGGCAGCTCCGTACTGGCCACCACCACCTGGTGATGACCATGTACGCTACCGAATGGCGCGACCTCTCGAGGGCGGATCGCAGACAGGCGTTTCTCCCGTGCCCTATTTGCGGCACCCGGTCGTTGGCCCCGCTGCTCCACCTCTTCGTCGGGTGTGACGCCCCTGCAGCTGTGCAATCCCGGCTGACGATGGACGCCGATCTCGACGCGAAGAGCCGCCTCCGCTCGAAGCCTCCGCCTGCCGATGCCATGGAGCGCCTCTGGGTAATCCTCTTCGTCTTCCCGGAACTCGCCCTGGCCTACCTGCAGAGGTGCGGCACTCTGCCGAGCTACGCCATCCTCGCCGGTCAGGCGTCCGGCGAGCCCGTGGGTGGCGGCGCCAATCGCTCGATCACGCCTGACGCCGCCTCCTCGCGCTCCGCCGACTCGGAAGACGCGATCTCGCGCTGAGGGCGCTCGCCACCTGCTTGCGCGCTGCTGGCTGAACGGCGAGCTCGGGGCTGTTGCCCATTTGAACATGCAATGTAGATAGCCTCTATTCGAGCCAACCCGGCTTCTCCTGCAACAATTCTGAAACTGTATTGTTTATGGCGCTGAGCAAGCTATATTTTTCCCTGGCGAAATGCATAGCCGGGGCAGAGACAGCGGGCGCCGGCCTACGGACCGTGCCCAGTCACGGGCCAGTACACAGCCATAGTCAGTCCCCAACGTCCCGCCGGTGCCTCGATACCCGGCCGTCAAGGCCCTACGGGGAGAGGCACCGCAATCAAACAAGCAACCGTGTGCTCCGCCACACCACACCATCCTTTCATTCCACCATGCTTCCCACATTCCAACACCTCCGAGTTCCAGTGGCAGAGAAAGAAAGAAAGAAGCCAGAGGTCTCCCGGGTCTTCCACCTGGCCTCACTCAACCGCCACCTGGCTGGGTTGTGTGAAAGGCTCAGATACTGGACACCCACGCACTGTTAACCCCCCTGTACCATAGCCCATCCCCATCTCTCTTGCATGTGTCTTGTGTCTCTCTGGCATGCCTTCCGGCCCGAAGAGGCCCGTAAAGCCTGCCCGAAAACTGGAACGCGGCTCTCCGGAGCTGCCAAAAGAATGTGGTGCCTCTTGCAAAAAATCTATTCTGCAGTTGTCACACGACAACCTGCCATTTTTTTTTTTGCCACCATCGTCCACGGTTCGATTCCTCCTCAACCACTATTTCAGGTGTTCAGGGATTGGCTCCTGAATGCAACTCCTAGCCCGGGTCAATTCCCATTCACGAGCAATCTTTAACTTTTTGCCCATTCACGAGCATGGCTTAACTTTTTGCCCATTCACGAGCATGTTTCAAACTTTTTGCCCATTCACGAGCACCTTAAACTTTTTGCCCATTCACGAGCATGGCCTAACTTTTCGCCCATTCAGCATGGCCTAACTTTTCGCCCATTCACGCGAAGGAAGTCTGCTGTTCTCTCCTGCAACTTGGGTCCCCAACTTGGGCCCCAAACTTGGGTCCCAAACTTGCCCAAAATCTTGGTCACAGCGGACAGGACTGCAGATCTAACAATGTGGACTAAAATGGCAAAATCTAAGGGCTTGGGCAAAATCTAAGGAACATGGACTTGGGTCCAAATTCTTGGGTCCAAATTCTTGGGTCCAAATTCTTGGGTCCAAATTCTTGGGTCCAAATTCTTGGGTCCAAATTCCAAATTCTTGGGTCCAAATTCTTGGGTCCAAATTCTTGGGTCCAAATTCTTGGGTCCAAATTCTTGGGTCCAAATTCTTGGGTCCAAATTCTTGGGTCCAAATTCCAAATTCTTGGGTCCAAATTCTTGGGTCCAAATTCTTGGGTCCAAATTCTTGGGTCCAAATTCTTGGGTCCAAATTCTTGGGTCCAAATTCTTGGGTCCAAATTCTTGGGTCCAAATTCTTGGGTCCAAATTCTTGGGTCCAAATTCTTGGGTCCAAATTCTTGGGTCCAAATTCTTGGGTCCAAATTCTTGGGTCCAAATTCTTGGGTCCAAATTCTTGGGTCCAAATTCTTGGGTCCAAATTCTTGGGTCCAAATTCTTGGGTCCAAATTCTTGGGTCCAAATTCTTGGGTCCAAATTCTTGGGTCCAAATTCTTGGGTCCAAATTCTTGGGTCCAAATTCTTGGGTCCAAATTCTTGGGTCCAAATTCTTGGGTCCAAATTCTTGGGTCCAAATTCTTGGGTCCAAATTCTTGGGTCCAAATTCTTGGGTCCAAATTCTTGGGTCCAAATTCTTGGGTCCAAATTCTTGGGTCCAAATTCTTGGGTCCAAATTCTTGGGTCCAAATTCTTGGGTCCAAATTCTTGGGTCCAAATTCTTGGGTCCAAATTCTTGGTCCAAATTCTTTGGGTCCAAATTCTTGGGTCCAAATTCTTGGGTCCAAATTCTTGGGTCCAAATTCTTGGGTCCAAATTCTTGGGTCCAAATTCTTGGGTCCAAATTCTTGGGTCCAAATTCTTGGGTCCAAATTCTTGGGTCCAAATTCTTGGGTCCAAATTCTTGGTCCAAATTCTTGGTCCAAATTCTTGGGTCCAAATTCTTGGGTCCAAATTCTTGGGTCCAAATTCTTGGGTCCAAATTCTTGGGTCCAAATTCTTGGGTCCAAATTCTTGGTCCAAATTCTTGGGTCCAAATTCTTGGGTCCAAATTCTTGGGTCCAAATTCTTGGGTCCAAATTCTTGGTCCAAATTCTTGGGTCCAAATTCTTGGGTCCAAATTCTTGGGTCCAAATTCTTGGTCCAAATTCTTGGGTCCAAATTCTTGGGTCCAAATTCTTGGGTCCAAATTCTTGGGTCCAAATTCTTGGGTCCAAATTCTTGGGTCCAAATTCTTGGGTCCAAATTCTTGGGTCCAAATTCTTGGGTCCAAATTCTTGGGTCCAAATTCTTGGGTCCAAATTCTTGGGTCCAAATTCTTGGGTCCAAATTCTTGGGTCCAAATTCTTGGGTCCAAATTCTTGGGTCCAAATTCTTGGGTCCAAATTCTTGGGTCCAAATTCTTGGGTCCAAATTCTTGGGTCCAAATTCTTGGGTCCAAATTCTTGGGTCCAAATTCTTGGGTCCAAATTCTTGGGTCCAAATTCTTGGGTCCAAATTCTTGGGTCCAAATTCTTGGGTCCAAATTCTTGGGTCCAAATTCTTGGGTCCAAATTCTTGGGTCCAAATTCTTGGGTCCAAATTCTTGGGTCCAAATTCTTGGGTCCAAATTCTTGGGTCCAAATTCTTGGGTCCAAATTCTTGGTCCAAATTCTTGGGTCCAAATTCTTGGGTCCAAATTCTTGGGTCCAAATTCTTGGGTCCAAATTCTTGGGTCCAAATTCTTGGGTCCAAATTCTTGGGTCCAAATTCTTGGGTCCAAATTCTTGGGTCCAAATTCTTGGGTCCAAATTCTTGGGTCCAAATTCTTGGGTCCAAATTCTTGGGTCCAAATTCTTGGGTCCAAATTCTTGGGTCCAAATTCTTGGGTCCAAATTCTTGGGTCCAAATTCTTGGGTCCAAATTCTTGGGTCCAAATTCTTGGGTCCAAATTCTTGGGTCCAAATTCTTGGGTCCAAATTCTTGGGTCCAAATTCTTGGGTCCAAATTCTTGGGTCCAAATTCTTGGGTCCAAATTCTTGGGTCCAAATTCTTGGGTCCAAATTCTTGGGTCCAAATTCTTGGGTCCAAATTCTTGGGTCCAAATTCTTGGGTCCAAATTCTTGGGTCCAAATTCTTGGGTCCAAATTCTTGGGTCCAAATTCTTGGGTCCAAATTCTTGGGTCCAAATTCTTGGGTCCAAATTCTTGGGTCCAAATTCTTGGGTCCAAATTCTTGGGTCCAAATTCTTGGGTCCAAATTCTTGGGTCCAAATTCTTGGGTCCAAATTCTTGGGTCCAAATTCTTGGGTCCAAATTCTTGGGTCCAAATTCTTGGGTCCAAATTCTTGGGTCCAAATTCTTGGGTCCAAATTCTTGGGTCCAAATTCTTGGGTCCAAATTCTTGGACTGAAAAAGGCCGCTGAGGGGATCGAACCCTCGACCTCAGGTTTACGGGACCCGCGCTCTACCACTGAGCTAAACAGCCGCATGGTGTCATGAATGAATGAATGAATGAAAAACAAGCACCGTTCCTTCAGCCGCTCAGAAGAGCAGCATCCGGAACGGTCAGGCGTTACTAGCCCGTTTGCGCCAAGAGACACGCGCACGAGTGACAGGTCCACAGGTTAGGGGATAGGAAGGGGGGGGTCGACGACGTCATGACACTAGAACACGTACTAATTAACTGTACAGCAACAAAACCTACCCGTTCGATGTTCTTTCCCGAGAAACTGGGACTACCAGAACTATTTAAACCGGAAAACTGCGCAAAAACCATACAAATGCTGCAGGAAACGGGAGACTTTGAATCTGAAGTGTAAATGCTGTACAGAAGAGTAGACTGCTTGTAGACGACCAATACAACCAATAGATGTAAACTCCTCATTTGACGCCAAGACCCACGCTCTAAACCCCGCACTTCCTCCCTTATTTCAACTGTCAGCATGCAGGAAATGCCCTGCGACAGGCCAGTTTCCGGTCTTACCGTTTAATCGTGTAGATTGGTTTCCCCCCTGGCCGCCAGTTTTCTAGCTTAGGCCCCGTTCGTTCGTTGCTTCTGCTTCCAAACTGGTCCCTGAGTTCAAAAAAAGTCATTTTTTTTTTTTTTGCAAGAGGCACCACTTTCTTTACGCGCTCGGGAGAGCACGTCGAGTTTTCGGGTTAGGCGGTACAGGCCTATTCGCGCCGGAAGGCAGGCCACAGAGACACAAGACACAGGTAAGAGAGATAGGGATGGACTATGGAACAAGGATAAGTGAGTGGGTGTCCAGTTTTTGCGCCTTTCACTCGATCTGCCAGGTGGCGATCGAGTGAGGCCTGGTGGAAGACCCGTTGCGGGCGCAAGGCCTCGAGACGTTGGGTGACACATAAGGCGTGACTTCGCCCCTTCTGGCCTATTTGTCGGCCGGGAAGCATCGCGACGTTGGCTCGTATAATGGTCCAACTCCGAGAGGGTTGGACTTGGGCATGAACCTTCCGCATGCCCGCAAGGGGGAAGACCCGAAGTGAGGCCGCAGTTTCGCGGGCCACATGACGTTGGGAGCTCGTGCAGTAAGCACGGTTATGGTACAATAACGTATGTTCAATGATGTCGCGACGGTGCTCAAATACAGTTCAAAATAGGGGACGGGTCCGGCTCCGTAGCAGTACTTCTTGTGGTTCACAATGTGGATGATCAGGCTTATTCCCGTAGGGCTTTACCGAAGTAAAGACCGGGTGCCGAAACACAACTACACTGCAAAGTATCGGGGTTCTGTTTCCTCTTCTCGAAGATCTAGCCAAGTTACGTTAGCGGTGGCCGAGGGCCGAGCGCGATGCTAACAGCAGCGTCGAGGACTTCTTGGAAGGGGGGCGACCCCTGCTTCGAATCTCCGTACGATCGCTTATAGAGGTACGGCATCCTCTGAGTCGGCGGACCGCGAGGAGACTTCGGAGGTGCGTGGGTGGTCGACGGCTGCAGTGGCGGGATGCGAACTGGCCGTCTCATCGGCGAGGATGGTGTACTTCGGGAGAGCGCCGCTCCCCTGCAGATAGGCGAGAGCGAGCTCCGGGAACACGAACAGGACGGCCCAGAGGAACTCCATGGCGTCCACGGGCGGCGACCTCCTACCGAGACGATTCCTGACCTCGAGGCCGTTCTTCATTTCTAGCCGAGAGGTCTGAGCAGCGGGGGCGTCACAGCCGATGAAGAGGTGAACGAGCGGGGCCAGCGACCTCGTGCCGCACATGGGACAGGGGAGGTGCGGTTCCCTGCGGTCTGCTCTCGTGAGGGTTGGCCAGTTGGTAGCATACATCGTCATCACGAGGTGGTGGTGGCCGGTGCGAATTTGCCGCACTTCCCTTTCGGCCCGCGGTGTGAGGTGCTTGGGTCGTGGGATGCGGCGGCCGAAAACCAACCTCGAGAAAGACGACGGGTTTTGTAGGCGGGCGGCTCTACTCACGGCTTCCCGAGCTCCAGCTTCGCTGCTCTCCATCCACAGGACGGCACGGTGGCGGGCGTTAACGGTCGTGGTGCAGACTTTAGGCGCATAAGGGAGGGGGAGGTTCCTCGCCATAGCCGCAACCGCTTCCCGCATGTATGTCTCAGCGGCCCGTCTGGCGATTCCGTCAGCCCTCTCGTTGCCGGCAAGACCGCAATGGCCAAAAACGAACTGCAGGGTGATGGTGTAGCCCCGCGCTTCGAGTTCGGCCAGCGATTGCCAGATGTGGATTGGCCCGGGTTGCGTCTGGCAGAGCGGGCCGTGGCTCAGCGTTTGCAGGAGCGACTGCGAATCACTGATGATGAGGATGTTGAGGGGCGTGGTGGTCAGAGGGAGCAGGCGCTTGAGGACGTTCACGCAGATGACGAGAGCCATCTCCTCGGCGCGGTAGCTGTGCGGGTGACGACCGGCCGGGAATCCGGCTTCGACAGTGCGGCAGTTGTCCGTAGTAGTGGTCAGGTGCTGACCCAGGCCGTGGTCTGCCTTTATGGGAACCGAAGGCTCCAGTTCAATGTACAAGCCGGAGCCACCCCAGGTAGACCGGTCGTTGGTGCTGCGTAACCACGAACGAAGGGTGGCGCTGGCGTTGGCGTCGCAAATGGAGGGCGGCGGAGGGTCGCCGCTCACAACAGAGCCGTCCGACCAGGCGGTGCAGTGTGGGTGCGGGAGCGTCGCGAGTTGTACCTCTGCGGCTCGCTTCTTCTCAGCAGCGCCAGCATTCTTGCGCACCTTCAGGGCGGTGTTGATCGTGACGCCGGGGCATGGAGTCCACGGGGCGAAACGGTTGGGAATACGAGCCTGCCGGATACACTGGTCTGTGCCCGCCTTGACTGTGACCGGTCGTACGTCGTCTTCAGTCGCGTGTCGAGTGATAGTTCGCGCGTCCAAAGGGCCCTGTTGTGCCGCAGCCTCTCCCGGAGGGCCGCGATCTTGTATTCAACAAGGGACCGGATAGGGAGGATGCCGGACTCTTGTTGAGCGGCAAAATTGGAGATGCCTTTACGGCAGCCCAGGATGAGGGCGAGTGCACGGCGATGGAGGCGTCCGAGTGTTGCAAGAAGGCCGGCTGCGAAGAGGATGTAAGGTCCGTAAATGCCGAGCGCGTACGTGAAAGTGGGGAGCACGTATGTGAGATAGAGGGTGCGGAGGATCGTGCCGTTGAAGCAGTAGTCTCTTTCGTCCAGGTGCCGGAGGAAGTTGAGTCTCAGAGAGAACACCTCGATGACCCGGCGGAGGTGGGGGTGGAAGGTAAGCTCGCGGTCGATGGTTAGGCCGAGCAGCCTTACGCTTTCGACCCACTGCAGCTCTTCCACCACCCTGAGCAGGGTGCCACCGGAGGCCTTACGTACGACGCTGACCACCGTCTTGCCGTCGTGTGGCGCCCCGAGTCCCACTACCTTTCGCTCTTCCGACACCAGTCGCCGGACATCCTCAGCGGGGACGGGGATGTCCAGCTGCGTCGACTTGAACACAATCTTCGGCGGGGGACCGGGGACCGCGTTCCTTCCGAGAAAGTGGACACCCTTGGTCTTCCTTTTAGAGAGGACCATCAGCGCGTTCTCCGTCCAGCGCTCCACCACGTCGACGACATCTTGGGTATACCGCTCGAGGGCGGCGAAAGTCCGAGCCTCGACAGCTACTCCATCGTCATCGGGGTGTCAGCGCGGGACACTGTACTCGACATGTTAGTACAGCGGGGCTGCCGGTATCCGGTTGCTTCCGGAGCGGGAGCCCAAAAAAATGCTTCTTCAGCACACAGTGAACGCCAGTCTCACTGCGACCTGGGCTGGCCTGCTAGCAAGCAGGTCCGACCAGGTAAAAAAACCCGCGATGCAGTGACACTACCCCCTGCACCAGGGTGGACCGCTTCGTCCGGTCGCGCCCCGCCAGATGAAATGACTATTCTTGCCACCCCCTGGGCTACTTGAAAGCTCAATTGGTGGAAGAAGTCCTGGCAGGCGGCCGAAGCGGTCCGGTCTTCACGGAGGGCGCTTTTGCGGGCTATTTGCCGCAACTCCGTGAGTGCTCCAGGACACCACGCTCCGAAGGTGTCCACGACTAGCGGGACAGCAAGCCATTCCCGAGGGTTTGGCTCGTTGTCGAT
>JAPJBO010001819.1:0-28508 GCA_030068145.1 Diplonema papillatum
AAGCCACAGCCTGGGGTCCGCCTCCGCGTTGCCATAAAGCCAAGCGGACGCATGTTGGGCGGAGCAGCTTTGGATCCGCGCCCGGACTTGGACCTGCTTCAGAGCCAGCGCCGACCCTTGAAGCCGGCCTGACCTGCCCAGCTCCTCAGTCATCGAGATAAGGAGGGCCTTGCGTCGCTCGTCATGAACTGTCGCGGACCACACTTTCTGTCCACGTCCCCCGTAGTTATCCCGTGCCTGCAGAACGTTCTGGATCTTCTCCAAAACGGATTCGAAGGGTGCAAGGCGCGGGTCTTCGAGGGACGCTAGGAAAGTGTCGTCCTCGTCCAGAAGCATGGCGTGCGGCAGCACGTAGGGGGTCACCAGGGACGGGAGGCAAGCCTCGCCGTCAAAGGTAGCCGCGATGTGCGCGATCGCCGCTGTGTCGGCGCAGGAGTGCAGGCCCAGGCCACCGAGCCTGACGGGAAGGGAAGCCAGAGCCCAGGCGGAAGCGTCCGTCTCGATGCCCGTGATCGTCGCCAGGCAAGACTGCGTGGCCTGATCGATGCACGCGAAGTCGAAGACAGCCCCCACAGCGCGCATGAGGTGGACGACGCTGACGAAGCCGGCGCAGAACTTCAGCAGAGTCAGAGCCACATGTGCGTCGGGGAGGGAGGCTATCATCCGCATCTTCCGCTCGGCGCTCTTGGCCGCTTCCTCCACGAAGGCGCGCATCGTCTCGGGGGAACCGCAGGGGACGCCGAGGTGCTGGATATCGTCCAGCGGAAAAGTCTCGATGCCTTGCAGGGCCTCGGGGATTGTGGCGCCGGGGGCAACGGACAGCCTGCACTTCCCCCGGTTCAGACTGAGCCCGACCGCGGCCGCTCTGTCCTCGAAGCCCTGCAGCCAGTGACCGAGGGTGTCGAGCTCACCCCCAGCCGCCCCGTCGTCCAGGAAGAACGTCAGGAGGTCAAGCCCCGCCTGGCTCAGCGCGCCATCCGTGGCCCTCGGGGCCGCCGGGGACCCCACCGGCGGCGGCGGTGGCACCGCTGGGTCCCCCGAACCTGGGGCCTGAGCCGGTTCTGGAGGGGTGGGCCGCCCCCCGGCGGCATCGAGAGGCTCCGGCTGGCCGAGCGACGCGGGGGCGGACTCGACGGGCGCCTGCGACGAAGCCGGGGCCGCCGGGACGGGTGGCTGCTCTCCGGGGTTCGGCGGCACGACGACATCGTGCATGACGAGGCTGAAGAGCAGCGGTCCCAAGGGGTCCCCTTGTTGGACTCCGCACTGGGAGGAGATACCCCGGTCGCCCACCACAAGCGCGGAGTGTTTCTCGTACGCCGCTAGTGCGTACCCCAACAGCTGGGGGGCGTGTCGGTTGACACTGCAGATGATCGCTTCCCGCCGCAGCGTGTTGAAGGCGTTCGCGAAGTCGATCTGCAGGATGCCCCTGTCGACCACGTCCCTGTCGCGGTACAGGGCCGCAACCCTGCGGATGGCGTGCACGCCAGCGTCGGCCCCCGCCTTAACGCTGACTCCGACTTGCCCACTCCGCAGAAGGACGTTCGCTCCCAGGTCCTTGATCGCCCGGTCGGAAGCGAGGACCTTGCCGGCCACCCGTCGCAGGATCTCTCCACACGCAATGGGCCTGATCCCGCCGGACTTCTTGACCAGCGGAACTAGCCTCGCCCCGAAGAGGTACGGTCGGGCGGCTGAAGCCACTCTGCCGGAAGAGAGGGCCCAGACGGCGTCCGCCACTGCCTCTTTGAACGACCCGGAGACGTCCCACAGGTCGAGCAGGTGCTGCGCAGAGAGGCCGGACGGCCCAGCGGCGGTGCCCTTCGGCATCTTCTTCAGCACGCGGCGGATAACGCCCGGGGAGGGCCTCGCTACGGCCACGGGCCGCAAGCTGCGGTCGTCAGGCAACTCGGGGGCAGGGGGGTGCAGCTCCCTCAGGGCCGCCAGCGTGGCGTCGTCCGCCGGCGCAGTCTGCGCCGCGGAAAGCGCAGAGACGGCCCGCGAGTAGCATCGGTCGCGGGCCCGCCGGAGGACCTGCCGCACGGTGGCCCCGTCCAGGTCGTCCACGGACTCGACGTCCGTTTGCAGCTCGAGCCTGTTATCGGCGTCGTCTGCGACCGGGTAGGCTCGCCGGCGCGCGCGGCGATCGCCCTTCCCGGCTGAGACGGCCCGGGCCTCAGCCCACAGGGTCTCCAGCTGCCCCGCCCTCCAGAGGCGGACGCGGCGACGGAGGGCCTCCGTCACCGCTTTCCGCCCCCCCCGGTGGGTAGCCGAGAGGACGAGGGGGGCGAAGGCGTAAGCCCGCAGCCACCCGGCATCATCGGTGGCTGCCCTGAGCACGGTCTCGAAGAGAGCTGAGACCTGCGGCTTCGCGGCCGCCGGCACCCGCTCCAGGGTGCGAATGCCGGCAGTCGCGACCTCCTCGAACGAGAAGGGGATTGCGCCCCCTTGTTGTCCGTCCCGGCCTGCGGCACTGGGAGCGCCCCCGGATGGCTCCACGGGAGTCCGAGGCGGGACTGCCGCTGGCTCCCTCCCACCGGCCACGGCCTCCCGGTAGGCCCTGGAGCAGGGGCACCACATTCGGTGTCTCCCCCTCCGTTCCCCGGTCGTGCGGCAGATGCACACCGGCGCCGGTGCCCTCTGCGACCCCGCTGCGCTCTGCCGACCGGCCGCGCCCGGCCCCGTGCTGGCCGGCGCCGGTTCGGCGACCGTGGGGGCCGGGTCCTGGGCGTCGCTGACCGCCGGTCCTGGGTTGGGGTGGATGTCCCCATCCACGCAGAGATCATCTCCACCCCGCCCACGCGAAAGGACACAGACGGTCGCGGAGCTGCAGCCCCCCGAGGGGCCCCCCGGCAGCGGCCCCGGGTGGCGCTGGACGTCCCCGTCATCGCAGGGGTCGTCCCCCCCCCTCCCCAGGGAGACGTGCGTGTGCGGGGGCACCGGGGCGTGAGCGGCCCGGACGCTGTCCGGGAAGAGGACAGGCGTCAGGGACGCGGAGGACGAAGCCGGGGGACTTCGCCTCGCCGCCGTGCCTCTCCCCCGGCCGGCCGATGCTGGGGCCGGTCCTGGAGGGCTGCGCCGCCCAACCGCCAGCCGAGCGGCCAAGGCCCGGGCCGCCGCCGCTATACCCAAGCCCCGGCCTCGCCCCATCCCGGCGAGCGGCTTCCGCCTGACGGAGGCCGGAGTCCCCACTGGCGACCGAGACGCCGGGCGCTTAGCAGGGGTCCCCGGTGTTCCGCAAACCGCGTTCAGCAAGTCCTGGCAAGCTTGGCTGACGGGTGGGCGCGGGTCCGGCGAGCCGGCTGCCCCCGCCGGGGTGTGAGCGTCGCCGGCCGTCCAAGCGGCGGGGGTCGCCGTCCCCAACGGTCCTCCCGGTCCCGGCGCGGGGGGACTGGGGCACGGGAGCTGCGCCCCCTCCCAAGCACTGCCCCCTGTCGGGGACGACGCTTCCGGCGGTATGCCCCACGTTAGGCCGGAAGGGGGCGTTTCCCACCCGGCGAGGGGGTCATCGGCGCTGTGGGGCTGCTTGCGGCGCCTGGCCGCCGGCGTGTCGACCGGTGAGCGCGACGCCGGGCGTTTGTCGCCGGGGGCCAAGCCAGCCCCCGAAGCACCGGGCTCGGCCCCCGGGGACGGGCCGTTCCGGGCAGGCCCGGCCTCCGCGACCGGCGGCAAGAAGCCCCCCTCTCCGGGGCTGGCTTCCGCTGGGGTCGCGGCCCGGCCGGACCTGTCGTTCGCGGCCGACCCGTTCCCGAGGCCGGCCTCCGAGGGTGCCTCCGGTAGCCCCGGTTCGGCGCTCGCGTCCGGCGCTTCGCTCGCCGGCTGGCCCGCCTGCGGACGGCTGCCCCCGGGCCCCCCGTTGCCGGAGTCCGGGCCGCTCTCGTCGTCCCCGTCGCCGTGTCCGTCGCGGCCCCCCCCGTCACCCGACGGGTCCGGCCCCGATTCACTGTCGGAGTCCGACTCGTCGGAGTTCGGAAAGGGCTCAGCGACCTCGCCGGGCGCAACCGGGTCCGCGGCGTGACGGAACCGCCGACGCTCCCGCCGGAGCCTGCGCTCCCCGATCTGGGCGTCGGCTGCCCTGTCGTCAGCCCGCTCCGCCGGCGCTCCGGCGGGTTCGACCTGGTCGGCCCCCCTGATAGCGTCGAGGGGACCGGCCTGGCCTGCCACGTCGTGGGCTGCGGCGGCTGCGTCCGGAGCGGCCTCCCTGTGGGGCGCGGCAGGACCTACCGGGTCGCCCTCGCCGCACGGGGCGGCGGGGACGGCCTGGTCTGCCCCACCTGGCCCAGCAGGGACCGCCTCTTCCCCCGCGTCTCCGGGCAACGACAGAGCCCTGGGCCGGGACGCGGGCGGAGGCAGGCTGCCGTCCCGGGGAGCAGGGGACGACGCCGACCTGTTCGACGCGCTGCCGAACAGGACGCGGTCGCACGCGGAGTCCATGGACCTATCGCGCTCGACCGCGGCCCCATCACCCTGTTCTGCCCCCTCCGGAGCAGGGTGAGGGGCGGCGAGGCCCGCCTGCAGGGCTGGCTGGATCGGGGCCCCGAAAGGGCCCGGCGCCGCGAACGGGAAACCCTGATGGGGGCCGCCCTGAGCCGGCCGGGCCTGGGGCCTCTCAGCCTGCCACTGCAGGCAGAGCTCGCGCACGTGGCGGAGGCCCTCGTCTCCCACCGCCACGTGGGCCACGACGAGCGAGTCGCGGCCTTGGGTCACAGCATCCTTGCGATGCCGGGCCCGGTGCTGGGCCTCCTCCCCGGCGGTGGTGCTGAGCCGACCGCACACGAGGCAAAGAGCCTCCACCGGGGTGGGGGCCCAGCTATTGAACTCGCGGAGGAGTTGAGCTTCAAGCTCCTCCGCGCGTTCCTGCGCCCGACGGACCTCCCGCCGGGCGGCCAGCACCTGCGGGAGCAGCGGGCCCTCCGGCAGGTCGTCGTCCGCGTACGGCCCCGCGGCCTGTACGCCTTGGCTGCGCCGAGCGGGCGCAGCCGTCGACCGTGCTGTCTGTTGTGTTTGTTTGGGGTGGAAAGAGCGGTTGGGGTATTGGGGGTGAACAGGAAAGCGTACCTGCCCCGGGCGCGGGTGCCGATTCGGGCACCTGGCGTCCCTGCATCTGCCCCGCTGGAAGGCCGGGCAGACCGGGAGAAGCCGGTGCACGTATCGGCACTGCACCCGTCGGCACCCCGCGCGTCGGAAGTTGAAGTCCCGGCAGACTTCACCTTCCCGCGCGGTTTGCGCCGGGTGCACCCGGGCCCGGGGGTCGGCTGCGGCGTCATCGGCGGCGGCGGCGGCGTCGTCAGCGGCGGCGGCGTCGACAGCGGCGGCAGCGGGAGGGCTCCGCCTGAGCGCCTCCGCAAACGAGCGGGGCAGCGGAACCGGGCCAGCAGACGCAGCGGCGCCCGCACTCCTACCGGCGGCAGGGGCCGCCTGCCCCTGACCACCCGGTGGCGTCCGGGGGGGCCGATCCCCCCCCGGGGACGGCGGCATATTCTCAACGATTATTTTTTTTTTTTTTTTTTTTTTTTTTTTTTGACGCCCGCTCGGCGGGAACGGCTTTACTGGGCCGTGTTACTGTCAAGTAACATGCCACGTAGGTTAGACACAGTGTGCCGCACAAGGCACAGGCTAGGTTGAGGTGGGCTAGGTTGCTTGTGGTAGGCTAGGGGGGTGCTTTACCGCGTCTATTGTTTCAGTTTAGCGCAATTATTTCTTTCCCAGGGTTGCAGTGGGTCGTTCCCGAACTCTCTGGGGTTGTCATTGTTTCATTTCTCATATGCTGTTGTTTCGGGTGTTTTTCCTTCAAGTTGCACGGCCGCAAAGGCTCGTGCTAGGTTGGTGCTTCTTATCTGATTGTATTCAGGACGAAGGGGGGGGCGGTGGCAGGAGTCGCTAACAACTAATTGCACACATCAGTTGACGGTCAAATGCGTTAGTTATTGGTGCACAGGTCATGGAGTACTTAGGGTTTAACAGCAGAAGGCGCAGTGTTGACAGAGCTTTGGTAGTTTGTGCAACAGTTGGTGGTAAATTCGTAGCTGGTGCCACGGTTGGAGGCGCAGTTGATGAAGCAACAGTTTACGGTACACTTGCTGCCTTATGCATAATAAAAACACTGCATTGGTAGCTGGCGCGACAGTCGTTTGAACACTATTAGCAGGCGTCACAGCAGGGGGCGCAACAGTTGGCGCAACAGTTGATGGAACACTTGAGCACCATCGTCGGAGGCACAGCTGCTGACGGTGCAGTGGTGGCTGGTGCAACTGTCGATGGAGTAGTTGTAGCAGATCCACGGCTTGAGGCACAGCAGTAGATGTCACTCTTACCATGGGTGCAGCTCGGTCGGTCACTGTCCGTCAGGCGTGCACAGGCGGGCGTTACTGTGTGCAGACGTCACTCTTACCATGGGTGCAGCTCGGTCGGTCACTGTCCGTCAGGCGTGCACAGGCGGGCGTTACTGTGTGCAGACAAGCCGCATCTACCACAAGAGCGCATCGTCCCGGCTCCAGTTTCCAGCTACCGGCCGCGGCGCCGACGATGTCCTGCTACAGGCTGATGAGACGGCCAGCCTACGGTCAGGCCCAGTCACTCGCGCTATCATCAGAGGGGAGCGCATCGGCAAAACTCAGCCCGCCTGCCGCCACTGACTCAAGGTCGGGCGTGTCCGGTCTGTCACCAGGCAACGTTTCGTCGACGTGCCCAGATACAACCTCGCCCTCCTTCCCTGACTGGCCAACTTCTCCAGGCGTTTGGGGATGAACTCCCAGATGCAAGCCCTAGTTCAATAGCCGAGCGGAAACTGGTCCGCGAAAGGATGGCTTCCATACCTAGTATGGTTTCCCAACCATCCCCATCATGGGGACCTCAAAGGAGTGGAGTAAGGTGCCCTGGTGGCCTGAAAAAAAAAAAAAAAAAAAAAAAAAATTTCTGTTCTGTAGGGCGGAACGAAGCCCGGGCAAGACGAGGCAAGACGGTCTCTAACGGGCAAGCGTACAGTGGTTCTTTGTGCCACCATTTACTCCGTTGTGTTGTTTGTGATAGACACTATACAAAAAAAAAAAAAATCGGTTATCGGTTATCGGTACGGTGGAATTTTCAGACTGGAGGTCCTATGAACATGCAATGTGAATAGCCTCTATTCGAGCCAACCCGGCTTTTCTTCATGAAAAAAGTGTATTGTTTTTGGAAAGAGCCGACCAAGCTTTTTTTTTTCCTCGCAGAAGTTTCCTCGCAACTGGAGGCTGATGAGGGTGCTCGCTTCCCTCCCCCATATTCGTGTGCACGTGATGTGGGTCCCGGCACATTGTGGTTTGGTCGGAAACGAGAAGGCGGATGACCTTGCGAAGCGCGGCGTCACTTCGGGCACGGCACTACAGGTCCTCGACTACTGGGCTGCCTCCGACCTGCTGAAACAAGCGGTCAACTGCCCCGTGCTCACTCGGGACTACATGTCTCATCCGCATTACCGTTGTACTGGTGGTCACCGACCTCTCGTGGACAATCGGTGGAATCGGCTCACTCAGGTAGCGGTTTCGCTGCTTCGAGTCAACCAGTCCCCAAGCGTTCACCTGAGAATGCAAGATTTCTGCGGGCATAGCTGTCAGCCACAAGATAGCCACTAGTGGCTAATTGGGAGCCACAAAGTAGCCACAAACCTTGTGGCTACCTTTGTGGCTAATTATGCAAAATTTTGGTACCCAGGAAACCCACGTGAAACTAGCTTTTCCGGCCAGAAATTGCATCTGAAACACAATTTCTGACGATTTTGACAGGGTTTTGAGCCAGAATTTGGATAAGCTGCTTCGCCCTGGCCTCGGTATCCTCAGCCGCGAGTCAGCGGCAACGTTGGCAACTCTATCAGTAATTTCGTACAACACCGAAGAAATTCAAGGCCTAAAAAGTTCAGAAAACAACAACAAACTGCTGCATCGTGCCAACACGGTCGCAAAACTAATGCTAATGCCATAATTCTAGTACATTTTGAGTCTGAGAGTGCACCGGAGGAAGACGAACCCGTCGAAAGCGAAGTTGATAGCTCAGACAGCAGTCAGTACGAAGCCGCCAATGCTTCTGTTGACAGGTTTTGGAGCAGACAAGGAATCAATTTAGTTCAAAGGGTCTCTTGTCCGCAAACCCGTTTCAGTTGCGGGGTTCATGTCTCCAACTTTTCCTGCCAAAGGACCAAACCACGCAGGTGGTGACAACTGTGGTCTAAGGTTACTAGTAACGACGACAAAGCACGCTGATATTCGGGGATACGCAGGAGGGCAGCAACGACCCAGCAAACGGCAGAGCATTTCACAATTACGACAGCTCTTCTACTCGGTGTGCAAGCTACCCCGTCACCAGCGAGTTTGCTTGCTTGCTTGCAAAGTGCGCAGTGCGCGGCCGTTGAGCGCAACTACACGGCAGCAGGCATAGTACTGCAGGAGCACACTGACAGTGTGACTGACTCCCTGTACCCAACAGTGGCACTGTTACACTTGTTGCAATCAATGTCCGAAAGAGTTCAAGAAGGAGCCAAGAAAAGTATCCGAGAAAAGTAGCGGGGGCAATCTCTCACACGTCTTGAAAATTCCTCGCGGGCTCCTGTAGCACCCCAGCCAGGGCACAAGGGAAATGGCATCTGGTGGCTGACTTGCCGACAATACCAGTCCCAGCCTGCCGGGCAGCACGGGCCGCAGGCCCGCGGCAGGGAGCTCAAGCTCAGTCACCATCCCCGCTTCTTCTCCATCATCCGCCAGCTCCTGACTATTATCAGACGGCTGACACTTTTCTTTGCTAGCATCATTCAAATCTGATTGGCTGCGGTACTTGCCGCTCTCTCCCACTCCTCCTCTGGGGTCAGTCAAGCCTCAAGAGTCAAGACTCAAGAGGCTCGGAGAGCGCCGGTCGCTGGTTGAGAGGCCCTCTCAGAGGGTTTTAGGATAGAAATGGTAAGCGCTTTGCAAGTAGAACGGGGCTGTCACTCTCGCCAACCTGAATTATGCACGATTCTGTGTGCATAATGCCTACTACTACTCTAGTAGCAGTAGAGTTTTAGTAAACCGTTTACCAATGGAACCCCAGGGTGCGCAACCAGGAGCCGAGCTCAGGGTGAAGCAGCTCACCAAAATGCTGGCCCAAAAACCTGTCAAAATCATCAGAAATTGTGTTTCAGATGCATTTTCTGGCCGAAAAAGCTAGTTCCACGCGGGTTTCCGTGATACCAAAATTTTGCATAATTAGCCACAAAGGTAGCCACAAGGTTTGTGGCTACTTTGTGGCTAAATGGGGCCACAATGTGGCAACCTTGTGGCTGACAGCTATGCTGCGGGCACCTCTGCGCTGAGTCATTTGTCCCCGGACTGTCGGCATCCAATAAAGGGCACTGCTGGGCTTGTTGCTCCGGCTTCTCCTACGAACACCTATTCACAAAATGCCGGGTCACAGCCCGATACCTCGACCTTCTCCGTTGGCCGAGGCAGAAATGGACCTTGCGGGACATACTGGGTAAGTATCCCCTGACCGCTCTCCTGACAGTGTGAGACTTAGCTAGCTATTTGGCCAGCTAGCTATTTTTAGCTATTTATAGCTAAAATAGCTAAAATAGCTGCCCAGACGACTGAAAATATGTTCACGTCTTTTTCGTCAGAATACCTCAGGTAGGTGCCCAAAAATGCAAAAAAATTGCGACGAAACCAGATTTTCTGCCTCGTTCTCGTTTTCAGAGTCGCCCAACCCCCCCCTGGTACCCTCTCCGGGCCGTGTCACGGCGTGTGCAGGGTATCGATTTCCTGGCTGGTGACATTTTCCCGCTGGTCCATGTAGCAAACCTTTTTCGACGAGTTTTTGCTCGTTTTCAGCTCCGATGAAGAGATCCGTGAAGAATAGACCCGGAGACGAAAAACTATGTGCGTGGTTCGGGGCCCTTTACAAGTTGCAGGGCGCCGGGCGTGGAAGCCGCCACGTGTGGATTGAGAAGGACGGGAATCGATCCCCTGGGTGGTGGCATTTTCCCGCCGGACCACGCGGCAGGCCTTTTTCGACGAATTTTAGCTCGCGATCAGCTGCAATGAAGAGATCCGTGAAAAATAGACCCGAAAACGAAAAAGTATGCGCGTGGTTCGTGGGTCCGTGCATGATGCAGGGCACCGGGTGTGGAAACCACCAGGTGGGCATCGAGCAAGACGGGTATCGACCCCCTGGTTGGTAACTTTTTCCCGCTGGTCCATGTAGCTGACCTTTTTCGACGAATTTTTGCTCGCAATCAGCTCCGATGAAAAGAACTGTGAAAAATAGACCCGGAAACGAAAAAGTATGTGCATTGTTCGTGGGTCCGTGCAAGATGCAGGGCACCGGGCGTGGAAACCACCGGTGTGCACTGGGAAGAACGGGTTTCGATCCCCTGGTTGGCGACATTTTCCCGCTGGTCCACATAGCAGACCTTTTCCGACGAATTTTTGCTTGCGAACAGCTCCGATGAAGAGATCCGTGAAAAATAGACCCGGAGACAGAAAACTATGTGCGTGGTCAGTAGTTTTTACAATTTGCAGGGCACCGGGCGTAGAAACCACCAGCCTGATCAGGTGTGCATTGAACACGGACGGTATCGATCCCCTGGCTGGTGGCATTCTGTTGCTGGTCCGCGTAGCAGACCTTTGTCGACAAAGTTTTGCTCGCGATCAGCTTCGATGAAGAGATCCGTGAAAAATAGACCCGGGAATCAAACACTACGTGCGTGGTCCGTGGGTTCTTACAGGATGCAGAGCACCGGGCTTGGAGACCACCCGGTGTGCATTGAGCAGGACGGGTATCGATCCCCTGGTGGTGGCATTATGTTGCTGGTTCACGCAGCAGACCTTTTTCGACGACTTTTTGCTCGCGATCAGCTTCGATGAAGAGATCCGTGAAAATAGACCCGGGAATCAAACACTACGTGCGTGGTCCGTGGGTTCTTATAGGATGCAGAGCACCGGGCGTAGAAACCACCCGGTGTGCATTGAGCAGGACGGGTATCGATCCCCTGGTGGTGGCATTATGTTACTGGTTCACGCAGCAGACCTTTTTCGACGACTTTTTGCTCGCGATGAGCTCTGATGAAGAGATCCGTGAAAAATAGACCAGGGACCATCCAGTATGTGCGTGGTTCGGGGGCCCTTACAAGATGCAGGCACCGGGCTTGGAAACCACAGGTTTGCAGTGGGAAGGACAGGAATCGATCCCTGGCTGGTGACATTTCTTGGCTGGTCCACCGTGACTCCACGTGGCAGACTTTTTTCGAATTCCTGCTCGCGATCAGCTCCGATGCGAGAAATGGACCCGGAAATGAAAAGGATTGTTTGTGGTGCGTCGGGTTTCCCCCCAGGCACTACGATACAAGTCTACCAGCATTGTTAGCAGAGACTGCCAGAGTGCAGCAAGCGAGACCCAGGTCCAGTCCTACTGTGCAGTAGTCTACAGGGGGGAAGCCCGATGAAGGGGGGGGGGGGTAGCACGGTGAACCTCATGCTGATCATCTGCCTGAAAAATCCCGGTAAACTGTGGAAAACGGCACAAAATCCGAGAAAATAGTCGGAATAGTGACATTTCCGTTGAAAATGCTCAGTCAGCTATTTTAGCTATTTTAGCTATTTTCAGCTATAGCTAGCTAGCTATAGCTAGCTATCAGCTAGCTATAGCTAAGTCTCACACTGTCAGGTGCGACTGCGCCGCCATGGTGGTTGCCCAACCATGCACCGACTCTTCTTCAAACCCGAGCACTTCCCCTGGGGATGCATCTGTGCGAGGTCCTTCAGCAATCGAGAGGTCCAAAGCAAGCAGCCAACCTCGAGCATGTGCCAAAAGACACAAACTGGATCCATCGACGCCAACTTCACATCTATGATCTCTCTCCACGTCCGCTTCTACGTATCTCGTTGGTGTTGGGCTTATAACCTGACAGTGACACCGAAATGGGCTCAAACTTTGAGAGTCAAAGTTTAGAAATCATGCCGGAATCGGTTCAAATTTGGAACCTCACCGTAATGGGTTCAAAGTTTGAAAACCATACCGTAATGGGTTCAAAGTTTGAAAACCATACCGTAATGGGTTCAAAGTTTGGGATCATACCGTAATGGGTTTCAAAGTTTGGAACCTACCGTAATTCGTTCAAAGTTTGAAAATCCATACCGTAATGGGTTCAAAGTTTGGATTGACATACCGTGATGGGTTCAAAGTTCGGACCATACTGTAATTCGTTCAAAGTTTGGATAACATACTGTAATGGGTTTTGGCCCCTATTTCGGCTAGAGTGATCGGGCCTTCGGCTTCGTTGTTCGCGGTTTCCTGGCGTTTTCCGGATGGTGTCGCCGGCTCGGTCGTCGGTGTTGGACCCGTCTTCTTCTTGCAGACTTCGGTGTTATGCTGGGTTTTATTTGTGGCTTCCTGGCGTTCACTGGATGGTGTTGCTGGTTTCGTTGTCGGTGTTGGTCCCGTCTTCTTCTTGCAGACGTTGGCGTAGTATTTGGCGAGGAGGGTTGCCTTCTCGGCCGGGTCGGTGGTGGTCCGCTCTCCTGACCGGAGGGGAGGGAGTGTGCTACTCGTCTTCTTCCCGTCGATTTCGCGGACCGTCCGGAACAGTAGCCCTACTGGGGGGGCCCAAATACAATAGGTATAATATTGTATTTGGAGGGGAAGGATAGAGAAAACCGGGGTTTCAAAAAGTCTGGGTGCCGACACATAGCCAAATACAATCTTACAAAGGTTTCGGGTTTTTGAACAGGGCTATGCATAGCGCAGTTGTCAGTGAACAGCGTTTCAGGCCCAGTGGTACCGGGTTCGGTTCCCGCAGGTGGACTTTTGTTGAAAGTATCGGTTTCTGTCGAAACTCCTCGTCTTCTCTGCGGCGATGAGGGTCGCTTGTCGTCATAAATGAGTTTCCTGTCACGGTGGAATTCAAAGTACGAAAGTTGTGCGCCAACTGTCCGTCTTCTACTCCCTGCTAATCTTCGGGCGCTCGGAACGCAAGTCTGCGTGACCTGTCTGAGTCTGTGGCACGTATCGTGCAGCATAGCTGTAAGAAGTTGAAGAACGCCGCATCAAAAGCCGGGAGACATCGAATTCGAGAAGATAAGGTGCCTAAGCACTCGCCGTCTGATATGATGACCGTCTGACATTTTGGACTCCAATAGAAAGGGTGGCAGAACAAAGATTGTGATTTGAAAGCGGAGGATGACGGGAGCTCCGACTGTTGGTCGGGGGAAAAGCCCGCAAGAGGGCCAATGCATCCACCCAAGAGAAGTCTCGTCGAGAAGTTTGGCTCGGAAGCAACTTAGCAATTCGGGCAGAAGTCCTTGTCGCATTTTGCACACCTCCAGGACACTTTCCTGTTCTTCGCATTTGGGGTCGCATTCCCCTCCTTCCCACAAGCATCGCAAGTCCAGGTTCCTGATGTTCGAGGCTTGAACGGGTGCTCGCACTCCGACCTGAAGATGGGTGATGGTTTTGCGGCTGGCTTTGAAGCGTGTTTCTTGGGAGAATGGCGAGACAGCGGGGATGAAGATTCGTCATCTGAATCTGACTCTGATTCTGAGTCTGATTCCTCACGACCCCTTTTGGCAGGTTTAGCCGTGCCGTTTTTGTTCAAATTGTTGCTGCTTGATTGGGTTGTTGGGGTAGCAGTTTCCGGTTCGGGATCGGAGTCGGAACTCTGGCTTGCGAATACCAACTTTGTTTGTTTTAGACTTTTCTCCGGTTTTGGCGGGGATTCGACTTCGGTATGCTTCTTTCTTACTTCCTGCTTGCACTTTCCAAAGTCAAATTTGATACCGGGAAACACCTTGACACCAACAGAACTGTCACCACTACCGTCCACAGGCAGCACATAGCCGAGGAGTGCCAGTCTCTCGGCCATCACTTCCTTTGACTCGTTCTCAACTGAGTTGACCCACGTCTTCTGGATCGCGGTGGTCATGGCCCAGCGATACCACGGTGCCCCCAGTTTCAGTTCTTCTGTTGTGGCCCCCCCGTTTCTGGTGCTTTTTGCGGGACATTCCCCATTATGCTATTAAAGTTTGCTAATTTCCCCATCATGCTATTAAAGTTGCTAATTTCCCCATTATGCTATTAAAGCTGCTAATTTCCCCATTCTGGGGGGGTTTTTTGCTAATTTCCCCATTATGCTATTAAAGTTGCTAATTTCCCCATTATGCTATTAAAGTGGTGCTAATTTCCCCATTATGCTATTAAAGTGGCGCTAATTTCCCCATTATGCCATTAAAGTTTGCTAATTTCCCCATTCTGCGACTGGGCTACTGGCGGTCGTAGTACAGCACAGGTAGTCTGGTCAAGACTTTTTGTGAGTAGTTTTGTCCATTTTCGAGGAAGATAATGACAATGCACTTTCTAACCGTGCCTAACGCGAGCAGTCGTTTGATGAAATCGATTCGACGGCGCTACTTAGCCTACTTTCAGTAGATTGTTTCGAGAAAACGGCTTATTTCCGAACAGTTAACTTTGCAAGTCACAGCGTCTTGGCACTGTGCTGGTCCGCGGGAAACAATCAGCATGTTCACCAAAAGGGGTCAGCAGGGTTCGCACTGACAGCTCAGCTGGTGATCTGACTGTCTGTAGTCTGACACCAGACTAAGTTGGAGCAGACTAAAGACAGCTGCACCGAAGCTAAGCTCTCACTGTCTCAGCGGCACTGTAGCAAAGCAACAGCTTCTGCCAAGTTCTGGCGGAAAAACTCGGGAACCATACTGCAGGCTGCACTGCAGCGTGGACCTTTGTGGTACTCATTTGGAAATTTGATACATGAGATGAGGCTTTTCATCATTTCATGAGCCCAGTTTGTGTTGTCACAGTTGTGGATTCAGATACAGTGGAATGCCGCTGCGGTGGCCATGATGGGCGCCGGGTCAAACCCGAAGTGCCAGGGCGGGCACTTCGGGTTGCTGCCATGTCTTGGACCAACCAAGGACTCCTGAAGGAGTGTACTGAAGATTTCATGACTAGCAAGCTATTAGCCGTATCCTCACACACGTACACAAATCCAAGGGTTTGCGGGAAACCATTCCCGAAACGGTAGGACATGTTCGTGGTAGAGGCCGCGGGAAACTGTGGAAAACGGGTGGAAACCCGCCGAAACCCAAAAAAAATGTTTTAATGGCATAATGGGGAAATTAGCAAACTTTAATGGCATAATGGGGAAATTAGCACCGCTTTAATAGCATAATGGGGAAATTAGCAGCTTTAATAGCATAATGGGGAAATTAGCACCACTTTAATAGCATAATGGGGAAATTAGCAAACTTTAATAGCATAATGGGGAATCACCCGCTTTTTGCATGCTCCTCTACCTTCTCGTGGTGTGCATCCTTCAGCTTGTCCAAATACGCTGAGAACTGCGTCTTGAAGCGGGCAAAGGCATACACGTCCAGGTATTGGACATGCGGGGTGCACTGTCCAGGAATGACAACAAAGTCACCGGAGACGTTTTGCATGTACTCTTTGTTATGCGAACTGACATGGTTGCTAGCAGAGTCGATACCTTTTTGTTTCCTTTCTCAGAGAGGGGAGCAAGGACTTCACGAATCCACAGCCTCCATTGGTCATCCTTCACCCACGCATTCTGCTGGAACAAGACGCGCAACCCAGATTTTCTGTGATGATCCCGTTCTGCCTTGGACAGATGCGCGTCACTTTTTCCATGGTAGATGACGACCTGCTGCAGGGAAACCGTGGTGCACTCTGGGAGCTTCACTGCAATCGCACCCAAGAGCGTGCCAAACCTTTTCTTTTTTGCATCAGCATCAAAGACGTGCACACTGGATCCGGGGTTGGCAGCAGGGTTTGTGTCAAGAACCTTCGCGGATCCTCCCCTGGATCGGTACAGAGGGGTTTCGTCAACATTTACTATGTAATCGTAAATGCCAAACTTGTGCTTCAACAAATGCTTCTCTACTCCTTTCTCTGTCCCTGAAGATGTGTGCCGAACACCAAGAGATAGGTACCGGATACTCCCCCAGAAATTATGGAGCCGGCGGTCCATCTCGGTTTCGCTCAGGTCAGTAGTTTTCTTTACTTTAAAACCAAAGCCGTTTCTTTTAACCCAAGCGCAAAGCCAGTTGTACGAAGCTTTGAAGCCGTTTGGCCGCGGTTCAAACTGCAACGCAATTTCTTGGACATGCCTTCTTGTTGTTACAAAATTTCTTGGCATCACGCTTTTTGACTTCGGCAAGCACGTGCGCATCAACATCAGAAAAAAACGGTTTCCTGCCGCCGCCCAACGCGCGCATACAGGGTCCATCGTTTCGCACGGCCGAATCCGGAATCTGTGTCATGTCCTTTGGATACGAACGCTGCCAGAGCCTCACTAAGTTCCCAACGGCGTTGGGTTTCGGCTTCCCGAAAAGAAAAGACCCCACATCGGCAAGCTTGACCCCTTTGACTCTGCTGAGTGTGCAGAGAGCATGCTTGAACCGCTGAGTGTAGGAAGACCTGCACACTTTTTTAGATGCGCCGGTGGTTTGCGGTGCGGAACACTTTTTTTGCTCTTTCTCTAAAAAGGTCTTCAGGGACTCCGAAGTCAGTGTGGGCATTGCCACCTCGCACATTTTGGTGTCTTTGGGGGAAGCGTTTGCAGCGGGGACGGGTACGCCATCTTCGTTGTCGTCGATGCCCTTGTCGCCACACATATTGGTGTCGTTCGGGGAAGCATCTGCAGCGGGAACAAGAACGTCATCTTCGTTGCCTTCGTTGTTGCTGTCATCGCTTTCGTCATCGATATCGGCAGCATCAACATCTACGGATTCAACGGTAAGCCCTTGGGTGTCGACTCCGGAAGCGTCTTGTTGTTCTGTCGGCAACCCGTAGCCCTCTCTTAGCAGGTTGATCAGGTGGACGAGGGTGTTCGGGCAGCAGGCAGCGCTACAAAGCTTCTTTACCTCTGCAAGTGACACACAGTCCTGTACGCCGGGGAAAATGTTCGACGCAAGGTAGGCTGAATGGTATCCGCACGACCACCCGTCGTGTTGATGACCGGTGCAGAGGAACGTCACACTGTTGAACTCATTTAGCAGCATTTCGTGCAATACTCGCAGTCTCTCTTCACTCTCGATCAGGGAGTCAACTACCAAGCATTCCGTGTCGGGAGTTGTTCGGAATAGAACAAGAACCCAGTGTGAGCCGTTACCGTCTTGTGTGTTAACGATAGCCCCTTGCCACTCGGCCGCGAAGCACAGATGCCGACTTACCATGTTCGATAAGGATCTCGGTGCGTAGGGAAACGGGTGCATGCCGTGGGTGTGTTCTACGAAGATGGAGTACTCGTAGTGCTTCGTTCGATCCGGGGCGTTTACCTCGTGGTACTTCGGGTTCGGCAACTGCAAGGTGGGTTGCTGATGACTCGTCAGCATCAGAATTTCCAGCAGCTTTTGAACTTCCGACGAGGTCAAAAACTGCGTGGTGCCGACACCACCACCTCTCTGCTCGCACGGCTTCAACCTTTCGTACCAGCCGGCGGGGGCGCGCACTGTTCGGAACAGCCGAAGTACCAAGACCATCAGAACCCAGGGCCAGGAAGCCCACTGACTGGGAGTCCGTCTGGCCTTCTTTTTGGGAGAGGGCGGCAGACGAACCTGCCACCGAGATGCTGGATCAAAAGTGTCCGGCCCCCTGGCCTCCCACTTCCGGTTGTCGTCGGTTGTTGGCTTGTCTTGCCGGTCGTCGCCTGCGCCATCCGGTCCGCTTTCCCAGGCCCAGGGCCAGGGCGTTCCGTTGATGAACCTGGTGGCTAACCAGGACGTCTCGTCGGGATTGTCGTCCCACCGAGCGGCGTGATCCCAGCCCGCGCATGACCACGCCAAGAACAACGGAAACAGCAAAACCATCATGCCCAAAACCTTTAGCAGAACCATTTTCGTATTATCCCCCAAATAATTCTTTTTCACTGTAGAGGTCTATCATTACATGAGTCAAAACCAGGAAAAAGTCAACCCGAAACGAGTTTTCACTGTGGAGCCATTACATTGATAGAATCTTTTTGGCGAAGTCAAGTAGAAGGATTGGGCTTTAGGAGTGTTCCACTCTGGCAGGGCATTAGCTTCCCATTCCAAATTCCGCCCAGCTGACGGAATTTGGAAATCCGGGCGGCTCTGGATCGGCTATGGAGACGGAATTTGGAAAACTGAGACAAAATGAAGCTAATAGCCTGACTCTGGCCCGGGTCTGGGCTTCTCGAAAAAAAAAACCCCCGCTCCGCGGGGGGAAATCTGTGGTTCCTGTATGGAAAAACCCACTGGGGAAATAATATTGTATTCCGAAACAATGCTCAACGAAACCCCCATTTCAGCGTACCTATTGTATTCCGAAATAATATTGTATTTGGGTACCTATTGTATTTGGGCCCCCCCAGTAGGTCTGTTCCGCGGTTCACTTTGTCGACGATTCCGCCCCAGGAGATCGTCTTGGCGTGTAGCGCCGCTTCCGCGAATCTCGCCCTCGCTTCTTCGTACGCGGTCTTTGCGTGCTCCGTTTTCTGCTGCTGGAACGACCGGAATGCGGCGTCTTTGCTCCGAGACAGAGGTGTCAGTGGCTTGTCCCACCACGGCCTCGGGGGCAGCTTCCCAGTTGACTTGGGGATGTGCTCGCGATCGCGTCTTGGATGTGGCCTGTTAACGTGGCCGCTAGCTTGTGGGGCTTCCCTTCCCGTCAGGCTGGGCGGCTTGGGCCTGTACTCCTGCGCAGATACAGCGGCGATCGCGCACATCGCGGCCACCTTTGACGGCGAGGCTTGCCTGTCGTCCCTGGTGACCCCCTACGTCCTGCCGCACGCGATGCTTCTCAACGAGGACGACACCTTTCTAGCGTCCCTCGAAGACCCGCGCCTTGCACCCTTTGATTCCGTCCTGGAGAAGATTCAGGACGTTCTGCAGGCACGGGATAACTACGGGGGGCGTGGACAGAAAGTGTGGTCCACGACGGTTCACGGCGAGCGGCGCAAGGCCCTCCTTGACTCGATGACCGAGGAGCTTGGCCGGTCGGGCCAGCTCCAAGGGCCGGCACTGGCCCTGAAGCAGGTCCAAATCCGGGCGCGGATCCAAAGCTGCTCCGGCCAGCATGCGTCCGCGTGGCTTTACGGCAACGCGGAGGCGGACCCCAGGCTGTGGCTATCCCCCGCGGAGCTTGCGGTGGCCATCCGGCTTCGGCTCGGGCTGCCCATCGCCCCCATGCCGAGCATCTGTCGTCTCTGCGGGACAGGCTCGGCAGACGTCGACGGTGTGCACGCGCGTAGTTGCTTCTCCGGCGGCCGCCGGACGAGAATGCACAATGCACTCCGCGACGTCATCGCTGACTTCGCCCGCCGCGGGCTGCTGGCCCCGCTTTTCCCCCGCTTTTTTCCCCGCTTCCCCCGCTTTTTTTAAAGGCGGGGTACAAGCAGGGGTTTTCCTGGCCCCCGAGAATATGGATTTTTGCCGGGGAAAAAGTATAATGATGCTGCAAAATTATTTTTAGTACATCTGTACGAAACTTTTGCCTTATCATTTTCATCACCTTTGGTCAGTTGATGCTGATCGTCCGTTGCTTCGTTTATCAGTGCAAGCCCCAACTCCGGAAATGTTCTTTCGGTTTTTGGTTGCTGTGGCGACGCTGCACCCGCCTTACCAGCCTCCAGTTTCCGCCCTTTAGCAGCACAAGTACAGCAGCAGCATCCGAAACGGGAGAAAACTGCTAAGCAACACGGTTTAGCGCACCGACGGGCAAGAACATCGAAGAGCACCAGTTTGTTCAGCCAGAAGTAAGTGGGTTGCCGTCATGCCTGAGGAAGGGTCAGGTCAATCTTGCGCCTCTTCGCAGTTCCTGCTTCTGCCACAGACTCGCCAGAAAACCACGTGAGATGATGCAGAAAACAGAGGCTACGCAAGCAAACCCAGTGCGGTTGTCTTCGTCGTCCGATTCGTACTCTGCGACGACGGTGTCGCCTGGTCCGAAGATGTCAAGTTGAGCCGACTCCGCTGGCTCTTCCGTGGTTGCCTGCAGTTGTTCAGATACCGTGTCGACCATTAAATTCCCTGCAGGCGGGACGACCTCGGCTGCTTCGCGCGCCTTTTGTTCGTCTTGTTTCTGTTTCTGGACACGGTCATGAGTCTTGAGCAGATCCAGCAGCGCACCTTTCTTCAGCCGGTTGACACCGGTGCCTTGAGTGATACCTCTCAAGGCCGCTTGCTTTTCAGCTTTGGGCCCCTGCCAGTTCGCATAGTCGAACTGGAGCTGGTCATCGCGAGGGGTATTGCGCGGAGTCGCAGAGAAACCAAATTTGGCAAGAGACATCGTCGTTTTGTGTAGAAAATTTGAGCCGACCACCCTTCCCCGGCCGTTTGTCCCTGTGTCGTTCGTGCAGTGGACTAGCCAACCCACAGGGAAGAAACGACTTTTGCCGGGGAATTTTTTTTTTTCCCCGGGCCACTTTTTTTTTTTTTTGGGGAAAAAAATTTTTCCCCTCAGTAGGAAAATCCCTGGGTACAAGAATGGAGAATGGGCTAAAAGTTAAAAAGTGTTCGAGAATGGGCAAAAAGTTAGATAGTGTTCGAGAATGGGCACAAACATAAGGAAGTGTACTATAATGTACACTCACAAAGCCAATACTGGGGGGGCCAAATACAATAGGTATAATATTGTATTTGGAGGGGAAGGATAGAGAAAACCGGGTTTTCAAACAGTCTGGATGCTGATAGTCTCCCCTGCACCCCCCCCCACCCCCCCCCCCCCCCCCCCCCCCCCCCATGGCACGGCCCATGCAGAAGAGAAGCCGAGTCCTGCCTAAACAACAGACAAAGTTCCCACCCCACTAAACTTTTGCAGGATGCTTTTACTGACAGCGTCAGAACAGCATACGAGAGAAACCGAAGTGCGCGACCTCGGCAAACGATTCAGCAAAACTGTCATGGTATGCTTCAACAAAACTACGCACTTCTTTGTAAAAAATGACCCGATCGTGCTTTTTCGAGCCGGAGCTCCCAAAGAAGCTGACCTGTGCATTATCTGACCTCCGCAGGGAAGCTCACCACGGAGTTGTGGTAGACTCATCATCTACTGTGGAACTTGTGTTCAAGGCGGTGCGTGTGTCCCTGGCCTTGGTCGCCACTTTATGGTGTGCTCTCGCACTCCCTCGTGGCGGTGATGACTGAATCCCTGGAAACAAGACCTGTACCGTAGTACCGCGTTGGAACTAGTACCGGACAAAACCTGAACAAGCCCACAATCAGGCAAAATGTTCAGAGTTCTTCTGTCGCATGTATGATGCCACTGCGAACGGAGACCTCCCCAGAGAACGACACCGTGTGAAGAAGCTACACCGTCGGAGAACGCTGTCGTTCAGGGGTTTTGGTGATCTCACAGGGTCATGTGGGCCCAGTGTGGGAACTGCACGGCTAGCTCCCGGACCCGGAGTCCCGGTAGCAAAAAAAAGAAAACGAGATGTAATTCATGTCGAGGACCTCCCCTCTGCCACCCAGAGGGAGCAGCCGCTCCGACCCTGAAGCTGCTTGGACCAATGCAACTGGCTTACCGCAGTCCCAGGGAGAGACTTGCCCCGCAGCAGAACCACTGTTTACGAGGTCTTAATCACGACAGGATATGCTCTGCTGTCTCAACGAAGCTACTGTGAACCCGCCGCTGATCGAAGCGTGCCTGCGTTACGTTCTCAGCGCATTCCGAGAAGAAGAGGACGGAGCTGTGTTGGTTTTTCTGCCGGGCATTCAGGTATTTGTCATCAAGTTGTTTCCAAGCAAGTCTTTCTTACGAAACACAGAAAGACTCTTCACGGCAAGTCCGGCCAAGCTCTACCGGCAAGCTATTTAGTACTTGCCATCCTCCTGGATGAGCAAGGCGGCAACACTGGGTTTAGCATAGTCATAGAGAAGATGCATCTTCTTTGTGTACCCGTAGGACATGAGAGGAGATCTTCTTCGCGCATTGGGTGTTCGCCGCAAGAGGTGTCCTAGGTTGGCTAAGGATGGCAAGGGAGTTTGCCGATACGTTGCTTTGGGAAAGGAGTGTCGTGCGGTGACTGTTCAAAGGCTGCGCAAAAACGCAACAGGAAATCGACGCTGTGCACCGCCACATCACGGCGAGCGACGCGTTCCCGAGCGATACGTTTATCGTCATGCGCCTGCATTCCATGATCAGCACAACGGAAGACCACATGCGGGTTTTTAACACCGCGCCGCGTGGCATGCGGAAGATCGTTCTGTCCACGAATATAGCCGAAGTGTCGGTGACCATCCCGGACGTAGTTTTTGTGATAGACACGGGGTTGACCAAGGAATCCCGCTACGACGCGACCACGAAAACCAAGTGCCTCGTCGAGATGCAGGTGAGCAAGGCTAGCGCTCGGCAACGATGGGGCCGGGCCGGGCGTGTGCGCAGTGGGCACTGCCTCAACTTATACGCGAGCACCACGTTCCAGAAGTTCGCGGAAAGTCAGCAACCGGAGATGCTACGCTGCTCACTGGAGGACATCTGCCTGCAGATCATTTCCCTGGGCATCGACACGGACGTACAGAAGTTCCTCTCCAAGTCCCTGACGCCGCCCAACCCGGTGCAAGTGAGCGTGGCAATGTCCCTCCTGCGAAACTTAGGCGCCCTCACCACAGAAAACCGGATCACGCCACTTGGACGCGCGTTAGCCGTCACTCCCGTGGACGTTCGCCTTGCGAAGGTTCTCGTGCTATCCCAGCTGTTGGGGTGCTCAGACGTGGTGAGCGTTATTGTAGCCGCTCTGTCGATAGGATCGCTGTTCCTTTTGCACTCCAACACGCAGATAGAATATGCAGAGCACGACTCCGACCACATGGCATACCCATCCGTAATTGCTGAGTGGAAATCCAGCAGAAAGCGTCACAAACCGCAAGGTTCTGCGCTGGGCATCTCAGACGCCCGAGCGAAAGACACTGCCCAGCTTGCAGACGACTTGCTTGACCAGCTCCGTCAGGAAAAAGGGCTGTCGATGAAGGTGCCAATGCCGGGGCTCTCAGCAGCTCAAAAGTCATCCCTCGTGTCGGCTTGCCTCTGCGCTGGGCTCGAGGGGAACATACTGATAACGGAGAACCTTGTCCAACTTCCTTCGGTCCCCCAGCAGCAAGGGCAAGCTTGCCGCTGGACCTCGAAATCCAGCGGCGAAGTCGCTCTGCGGAGGTCGGCGATCGACCACTACGGCCGCCCCAAGTACCCGTTCCTCGTGTACAGCGAAAAGTTGCTCATCCGCCACAAAGCGTTCGCCCGCGATTGCACGGTTGTCCACCCCATGGCGGTCTTGCTGTTCGGGCACAAGGTCATGCTGGCGCACGCGGAGGGCTCCGTGACGATAAACGGGTGGCTCAAGTTCGAGGGTGCCACGCGTACGCTTTCGACCGTTCTTGCCTTCAGGGATGCTATGCACCACATGCTTGACGCCCGCCTCCGCGGGGCACCGGTCGCCCACGTGCAGCATGCGGAGATGATCAAACTGTTGGTTGAGCTGATCTCTCTGTAGCACCCTTGTTGCCAGCTTCACGGAAGCGGAAAAAGAGGGTGACGAATTCCTCATGAGGAATTCCTCACCTTTTTCCTGTTGGTGGTAACGTGCAGCCAAAGTACTGCATCAGTCGACTCTCTGTTGGGCATGGTGGGCTGGCTGGCAGGGAGTTTGGGGGCTGGAACCGAGTAAGAGAGTCGAGGCTCAGAAGCAGCCCCGGATTTCTTGGAACCGGCCGAAAAGGTCAGCAACGCGGGTCGTGGAGGTTTTCGAAATTGTGCCCCCCGCCAGACTTCGCCAACGCGGCCCGAATCGTCCTAAGCCATGTCCTGGCGCTGTCGCCGCGACCACCTCTTTTGTTTCTTTTCAAGGGACGGGAACCTCAGACAAACCCAGGAAAGGAAACACTCCGGCCAGGAATCTGGACAAGGAGGCCGCGGGCACTTTTGATTTCCCAGGGCCTGGTCAACAACACCTCGTCACTAGAGCACAACCCTTTCGCGACCGTGATTGAACAGTCGGGATTGCCGGAGGCAGGTCCATTCACGAGAGTATAAAATGCAACGCAAGCGACCTGCCCCCTGCGCCTGCGTTTCCGGCTGCTTGCAGTTCGACATTTACTACTGCGTGCAGTAGATTAGACGCTACTCCTGCTACACGTGAGGTCCAGCCTCAGAAGCTGGAGTTAAAAACTGCTACTCCTGCTACACGTGAGGTCCAGCCTCAGAAGCTGGAGTTAAAGAGGTTGGGTCACATCCGAAAAGCAGGTGTGGCACCAGCTTTAACTCCAGCTTCTGAGGCTGGACTCCACCGTGTAGACAAAGTTGAACAGAAGGCCGCGCCACCACGCTTCGCACTACGCGGGATCACCCCGGTTGTTGGCGCTGTGCTTTCAACGCAAACAAAACCCCCGTGGACAGCCGCACGTGGCCGACGCCGCGCCGTTTCCCCGACTACGCGGGCTCACCCCCGTTCTTTTTCTTGAAAAGTATGCTAGTACTGCAGGGAATAGTTGACTACGGACCTCTTGAGTTTTGTGCTACCCACGATATTGCGGGAGTCGGAGAAGATAACGTAACCTAGAGCAGGGCCGACCCCCCCCACCCCCTTTTTGTGAGAAAAAATGAAAGGAAGCAGTCTAGAAAAAATGGAAGGAAAACATCACGGTCTTTTTTGTCTGCTTTACCAAGAGCCGTGACTCAACTATTCTGTTCTTTTTTTTGTTGACAATGCTGCACATGACCCCAGGGGACCCAAAAGCCACGAGATATTGAGAAACTCGGCAAAAAAAACGCAAATGTCGGGCACATTAGACCCCGAAACCCAAACTGCTGCCGCGAAGCGCAGCACTTTTTATGGTGTCATTTCAACTTCAAGGGTCTCTTGAGGACCGTAACCTCGATGAGATGCCGGAGGCCGCAAAGCTCATTTATGGCAAACCCCATCGCATGTATATGCGAAGGGTAAGAAGCAGTGTCTGCAGGATGCTCTGACACGTGCTTTAGTCACAAAGAAGTGGATTGACACTGCATCGGAGGTAGCAGACAAACTTGCCCGTTTCGAAATGAAGCGGAAACGCGAGCAAGGTGGAGAGAACAGCGTGTGTGTCGAATCAACCCAAGCTGAGAAGCGTTGTCGGCTTGTTCAGTCTGTTGCCTTACCTACATGTGAAACTGGACTAGGTTATAGTCTACCAGAACCGAAAAAGGATTCCGGGTGCTACGGTGGCCGTGCACGTTCTTGGGTGCGTGCCTCGTGTTGGGCGGGTGTTTTGTAACCCGTGAAGTTCTTTTCTGGTGCAATCCGACGAGACTGGCGCCGAGTTTTGTCTCACAGCTGGTTTCCTTGGGCTGCAACCTTAAGGGAGAGGCAACGACAGGCGCAATGCACCTCAAAAAGGACCACACACCCCCACTCACAAGGACAACGCACAGTCACTTTTTTTTTTTTTTTTTTTACAAAATTTCAAGATCTTTCTTTTTTCTTTTTTACACAAAGATGTAAAAAAGAAGTAGTTAATTTTGAAAAACATGTGGAAAAATGCAAAGATCTTTGTAAATCCATGAATGCATTGTTGGTACTGAAAATTGGTAGCTGGCAGCGTACTACACAAAATACGCTGGAAACTTACCAAAGCAGGTGACTTATGCTTGTGCACACAAACAAACATCTTTGACCCCCGGATCGTCAAGCGAACGTTCACTCTAAAAACCCTCTGTTTGTTAACAATGCATTGTTGGAGCTTAAGTTTTGTAGCTGGGCACCGTACCCGCTAATGCGCAAACCCACTAAAACCGCCCGGGGGCCGCCCCCGCGCGAGCTCTCTCCCTAGCCCCATTGTTTTTCCTTCGCATCTAGATAACCGAGACCACCGAGGCACAAGAATAACCAGAAAGACCAACGGCCACCGAAGATCCCCCGCCACCCCCCCCCCCCCCTTCTTTTGCAGTGAGGCGTCGTCCGGTCGAAATACACCCGCGGTAATTCCAGCACCAGCAGCAACTAGTGCTGCTGCTCTTCAAAAGCTCGTAGTTGGATCCAGAGCTCAGGTTGCGAGGTGGCCCAGTTTGCAGGGCATCAGCGTACTGCTGGTATTACTGGGATAAAACCCTCGCATCAACGACCCACACGGCGGACGGCGCTTTCACATCACGAGTCCCATGAGAGAGTAGTCTGCTTCTCATCACTACAGGGCATCGTTCGCGACCGAGATTGTGACGGTGAGGAATTCCGGGGGCGGGTCTCCCTAGGGAGTAACCACACAGCACTAGGTAGTATCCTCGGGCTGTAGGACAGTACAGCTACTACCCACACTACGGCGGATGGCATGTGGTGCTCCACTGGTTCGACGAGCTGCCGACATGTGACGCGTGCACGACCTGCAGTGAAGCGAGGGCCTGTCGACAAACAGGCGAGCGTGTGTGGGGGGTGCTGAGGCTACGGCCACAGCGACTCAGCCCGCGGGGCCGAGGCACTCCAACACCAGGGGACACTTTCTGCTGCTTTCCCAGCAGATCCATTCCCAGCACCGGTGAGCCGCAGGGCTGTCGGGGCTCTTCGGGGCTGAGCCCTGCACCGGCCAGCCTCGGGGCCAACCTGGTGCCGAAACACGGCTCAGGCGGGACCATTGCGGTGTTGAGCATTCCTTGCAACACCCCCTGCGCCCCTTCAAAGCCCCGATTGCGCGTAACCTGGAAGCACCCAGAGCTTTCGGTCTCAATACCTCAAACCACAGAACCGTCTCGAAACACCACAGACACTCTCGAAAACTAGGTGAAAAGGGGAGTAAGAAAAGAACCGAAACCAACCCCACCTTCCCCTGATGGTTTACGGGCAAGTGCGGAAGCCAATGGGAGGCGTCGACCTGGAAAGGCGCCTCGACGAGCTGCAGCGACGGCTGCAAAGCATGGTATGTGTCGTTTTGTTATTGAGGATTCTTTTTTTAAAGGGGGATTCCGTCAGGGCATTAGCTTGGGTCGCCGGCCAATTTTTTTTCCAAATTTCGACCGCTGACGGCTTTTTGCGTCCTCACCCAGGAATGGGGTCAACACAGCGCGACGCGACGGATCTTCACGACAAAGCTGGGCCTTGAATGCCTCGGATTGCACACTGGCTACCTCTGCCAGTGATGGTGTAGTGCCATTCTTTTTTTGTCGTATAAGATCGCAGATTTTAGAAGATTAATATATCCGACGAATACCTAACACTCGTTACAAGGTTAAATAACCCCGTCGCTATCCCGAAAACATCGTAACTTCACCCCTCGCTTGCCCACCCACCCTTGCCCCCTTTTTTCTGAAGCCGTGTCCTGAGGCGTCACGACGATTGTGACAAACACACCGAATCACTGCCTGACCTTTCTACTTTCGATTTATGCATCATCCGCGACGGTGAAGACGAAGCAGCAGACGGAGCCAGTATACGCAGTAGGAGGAGGATGTATTATTGTGTTTCCGGCGATTATTGCGCAGTCAGTTGCCTGTGGCGGCGTTTTTCTTCTTCTTTTCCCCCGCCGGCTTTTCCAAATTTGGACTGGCAGTCCAAATGTGGACTAACTACTTGCTACTGGGGGCAGCCGGACACCTCGTCCAGGTGGGTAGCGCCACCTCCCCGGGATGATCAATAACTAAAGCCCGCGCCCACGCGGCGTTGACTGTCTGGTCTTTACAAGGGCTGCCTTGATGGTACCCGGATCAAACTCGCATTAAGCTGAAAACCTACAACAACCACTGCACGCAGATCGAGCTGAAGACGGGCTGGGCGGAACCCCACCAGAAGAGTCGGGAGCTGCAACGGTTGTTCCGGCTCCATGACATGGACGCTACGGGCACCATGAGCCTGGCAGAGTTTTCTGGGGTCCTGTTGAAGTTCAACATCGGTGGGACAGACGAAGAGGTGCAGGCGCTGTTCGACCGGTTTGACATCAATGAAAATGGCTTACTGAGCTTCCAAGAGTTTGGTGATGGGCTGTTCGGACTGAAGCGCAACCCGTTAGCTGACGCCCAGTGCCGCGATGTGCTGAGTAGGGTCCAGACACGGTTGCTCAAGCGAACGAACAGCAGCATGCGCGGGTTCTCTCGTTCCGTGCGTGTCATGGATCGCGACAGATCGGGTACGCCTTCCCCCCTGTTTTTTTTACGGTGATACCAATCTTGCGGGTTGTCCTTCAATACTCTGTGCAGGCTAAAAAGACGTAAGCAGCATGTTTTGGGCCTAACCTGAAAATGACTCAGGGTAAATACAGGTGGGAAACCGATCAGGTGAGCGGCGCCCGCCCATACCTTGCTCTAACTGCTCAAAAGACAGACCGCTTAGCACAAGCAACAACAAAGACAACAAAAGAGGGCCACCGCAAGACGGCGGAGGGTGTGTGTGTGTGCGTGTGTGTGCGTGTGTGTGTGTGTGTGTGTGTGTGTGTGTGTGTGTTGTAGACCTGTTTTCACGTGGTGCCTCCCTGTGCGAGAGGCGTCCACGACTCCTTCAGTTTCAAGTAACCGCCGATGCACCCGCAGGTTGCGAGTGGGGGTCCATGTTCAACTGGGGGTGGTGT